>KN823018.1:102149-122675 GCA_000827465.1 Tulasnella calospora MUT 4182 | reverse complement strand
AAATGTATTGGAATGCTTGTTGCTCAATATAATTCCTTGCCAGGGGTTATTGTGATTAGATATCGTACAAGGGCCTATCAGTCTTATAGCCCTTACAGGACCCCTAAACGCTCTATGGTATCATGGACGGTTACCAACGACCCCTAAAGTCTGGTGAGCCGTCCAGGTCTTTTGTTCCTTACGATACCTTGTAAGCAACTTATAGGCACTGGTAAGCTGGGGGCATCCGACGTGATGGCATCGGTCATGACCTGGGTCAGGCGAACGCGTTCGTCGGGCTGGGATATGTCTACCAAGAGCAATCCAAATATACCCAGGCAACAGACTCGTATACCCGAGCGCAGGAGATATACGCTCGAATCGGCGATGACATGTGTCAAGCGAGCGTGTTGCGCAGTCTAGGAGATGTCTACCAAGGGCAATCGAGATATACCGAGGCTGCAGAATCGTATACCCGAGCGCAGGAAATTTACGCTCGCAGCGGTAATGAAGATGGTCAAGCGAGTGTTTTGGATGCGCTGGGAAGCGTCTACGGAGTACAATCCAAATATACCCAGGCCGAAGAGCCGCTCAACCGAGCGCAAGAAATTTTCGCTCGCATCGGTGACAGCAAGAAGCAAGTGAGGGTGTTGCACAGCCTGGGAGACATCCACCGCCTTCAGTCCAAATACACCGAGGCGGAAGCGTCGTACACTCGAGCAAAAGAAATATCCAACCGCATCAATGACGACGAGGCTCACGCGACAACGCTGGTTGGGCTGGCGCAGGTCTACTTCGAACAATCCAAATATACCCAAGCAAAAGAGTTGTACACCCAAGCACAGGGAATATACGCTCGCATCGGTAATGAAGTCGGTCAAGCAGACGCGTTGCATGGGCTGGGAGAAGTCTACCGCCTTGAACAAAACAAAAATACCCAGGCGAAAGAATCGTACAACCGAGCGCTAGAAATATACGCTCGCATCGGCGATGATCTGGGTCAGGCGAATACGTTGTATGGGCTGGGAGAAGTCTACCAAGATCAATCCAAATATATCCTGGCCAAAAAGTCTTATACCCGAGCGCAGGAAATTTACGCTCGAATGGGCGATGACATGGGTCAAGCGAACACGTTGCACCGGCTAGGAAATCTCTACCAAGAGCAAGCGGAACATGCCGAGGCAGAAAAGTCATATACCCGAGCGCAGCAGATTTACGCCCGCAGCGGTGATGAAGATAGTCAAGCGAGGGTGTTAAATGCGCTAGGCGACGTCTACAGAGAGAAATTCAAATATACCCAGGCAGAAGAGTCGCTTAACCGTGCGCAAGAAATTTTCGCTCGCATCGGTGACGATAAGGATCAAGCGACGGCGTTGAACGGTCTGGGAGACGTCTACGGAGAGCAGTCCAAATACAACGAGGCGGAAGCGTCGTACACTCGAGCAAAAGAAATATCCACTCGCATCGATGATGACGGGGCTCAAACGAGAGCGTTTAATGGGCTGGGAGACGTCTATCGCGTTCAATCCAAATACACCGAGGCGGAGGCGTCGTACACTAGAGCAAAAGAAATATCCACTCGCATCGATGACGACGGGGCTCAAGCGAGGGCGTTGAATGGGCTAGGAGACGTCTACCGCCTCCAATCCAAATACACAGAGGCGGAAGCGCCGTACACTCGAGCAAGTGAAATATCCGCTCGCATCGATGACGAGGAGAGTCAAGCGAACACGTTGAACAGTCTCGGAGACGTCTACCGCCTTCAATCCAAGTACAACGAGGCGGAAAGGTTGTACGCTCGAGCAAAAGAAATATCCAATCTCGTCGGTGATGGCAGGGTGAGAGCGAGAGCGTTGAATGGGCTGGGGGACGTCTACCGCCTTCAATCCAAGTACACCGAGGCAGAACGGTCGTACACTCGAGCAAAAAAAATATCCACTCCCATCGGTGACAAAGAGGGTCAAGCAAGAGCGTTGAATGGGCTGGGAGACGTCTACCGCCTTCAATCCAAATTCACCGAGGCAGAACAGTCGTACGCCCGAGCCAAAGAAGTATACTCTCGTATCGGTCATGACGAGGGTCGAGCAAACCCGCTACGTCCCGTTTCTCGCCACTGGATACGAAGCTACGACGCTGATGAGGCGGACGAGGCGCCCCGTGAGCTGCTCGACAAGAGGGAGGACGAGGGTTCGCCAGCGGATGTACCACAGGATGACGATTCATCCTGGGTCTCAACTGAGGAATCCATTCGCTCCAACACTCCATCGGCAAACCTCTCTCAGTGAACAATTGCTGTTCCCTTGCTGCCATGCTACCGCTACAGTTGGTTTCTTTTTACACTTCGGATTCTTTCACGACTTGTTGGTCATGCTTGCTCTTGCTGCGTAACGTCTTTAAGACCAAATCCTAATCTAATGTATACGAGGATGAATCTCCACATATGTGGATTATATCATGATTCTCTTACAATCCTTTATCCCGTAGTCCTAAATCGGTCACCGGTTACCAGTCTTTGTCCTGCCGCCTGCAGATTCCCGGACAACCGCCAAAAGTACGGTTTGAAGTCTGTCTCCCATCCTTACCACTAATTTTCACAAACATAGGATGTGCAATTAGCCATACTTTGTAGTCCGCAATCTATACTTCAGGGAGCAATGCTCGTGATTACCATTGTACTTGTCTGGAAAATTGTCTGTCGCGTGCTTTTAATGCGTTCTTTTCGTGCCTTTAGATAAGATTTCGTCGGGTGATGTGAGGCTGGTATTACGGGAAATGGTTGGATTGAAGAGTACAGAGCCCTCCGACGGGGAGGGGATCTCTCTAGCGTCGGAGGTCCAGCCTCAGTGCCTCAGTGCCTCAGTGCCTCAGCGGCACTGAGCGTGCTCAGGGAAGGGGGCACCCCTGATCCACCTTTGCAACACGCATGTCCCTGTGGGATTACCCAAGTGTAAAGGTGCTTTGAGTGTCTAGCACCAGGGATTCAGGGTTCGGACTGACGATGGGGTCTCTTCCGATACCATCCGCTTTCCTTTGGCTACTCCACGTTTGCCGTGAAGCCATGGTTTCCCCGTTTTGCTGGTACTAAAAGTAGAAAATCACTGATATCTCTTCATTGATGTCACCACATCGCCCTGAACTCCCTCCGCATGTGGCACAACATTGCCTCAGGAACTATTGTGATTTCACATGACTAGACTTTCAAACAGCTAGGATGTGCATGCACAAAGAGCGGCCGGGCTTCGCTCCGGCCAGAATCTCCTACCGGGCCCAAGATTTGACCCTTTGTTAAGTGTGAAGGGCGTAGCAGCTTGAGCCCTCCGATCAAGGATGCCGGAACTGTGACCTTTTGACTGGAATCGCCACCAAAAGATGCGCCAACCCAAGAGTAGGATTTGAAGTAGGAATGTGGAGGCCCTTGAGGTGAAGCCAAGCAACCGAAAGCATACTACGGGGCGGATAGGAGGGGAGACCGAGCCAAGCAAGCATGGAGAGCGACAAAGCAACAGGAAAGTGCTCAAGGCTGAGCGATGCCCTGGACCAGCCTGATAGCTGGGCTTGAGCTATCAACGCCTTAGTAACCTTCCCTTGAGGTTATTCTGCTTTGGCCGAGCTTGAGCTGTGACCAACCCCCGCCTGGTCAGCACTGCGCATGTGACAGCACAAACGTGGATAAAATTGGGGGATACACCAATCGAATGGTGTCGGGCGAGACTCGGCAACTAACCAATGATTGCAGCTGCCGCTGCCGCTGCTCCGCACCCAATAGAGAACAGAGCTTGTGTAGTTTTGCGTGGGGCTAAGAGGAGTGAAATACCTTTCCGTCGAAGGCAAGCGACAGGCAAAGAGGGGGTACCTACGCTTCTTCCCTCTCGCATCATTTGTTCATTCTCATCATCTCCGCATGCTCACAACTTGATCCGTGTTTATCTCTATCCTAATCTGGTGCTGCATCCCAGCGCCCCGGTCCCGGTTATACAGAATAGTACAGAATCCACCCTGTTTCAAGTTGTGCAATTGCGCCTTCGGGCAGTCCAGGCTAAGCAACCGGCGCACGTCCCCATGAAATGAGTACTACCGGGATGGGGGAGAAAGAGGAGGGCAGTTCTTGTTGCTGCACCTACACCCGGAGGATGGTCCTCTTTTCATATATCTGCAGGGGTCTGGCAAAGATGATGCAATCCAGGTGCCGTCAGCCTTGAACGTCATCGGTGGCGCTGTTGGTTGCGGTGTGAGGCGATCTATTGTAGTGCGCATTTCTGGCGATGAGGAACAGGTCTCGACCGAACGTGGAGCGGCATTGTCTAGCCAATCAAGTGAGGGGGACTGATACAGCGGCCAGTCACCAGTTGAGAAAATCGTGAGCAAAATGCCCTACTATACAAAAGACCGTTGGCAAATCGCGACGCCATTTCCTTAGCAACGACCGTCGTTAGAGTAGCCCTCCTTTGTCGATAATGTATAGGGTAAATAGGGTAAATCGTGTTCCTATTCCGACACTTGTTGCCACTCTGTATATCCATCGATTCCATTGGGCACTCTACTCGGCGACTGCGTTTGCTCTGCCGGTGTCGTTTTCTCTCGTATTCCTCCAAACCTTTCCGTACCCCCAGCACTATTGAACGTGTGGATGGATGGAAGAATGTCTGAAAGCTCCCCGACGGAGCCCATAGACACTGTGATTAGAACGATATATCCCATACAAGATACAGATAACGAAAGGATAAAGACAGCATCAATTAATGTCTATTTTCGCCGTGCTTGACGTGTCCCAGGAGCTTCGCTGCGAGCTGGGACTGGGATGCTAGGTGTGGAAGGCTTGGGCATAGATTGCTCCGCCGAAGGATCGTTCGGTCGTCTCCGGTTCTGGTTAGGTTTCTTCTTCGGACGTGGTTTTCCTTTCTTGGGGTTTGATATTTCGGCCCCTGCGGCTGTAATAGCAGCTATGGTAGCAAGGGTTGCTTCCTCGTCTGCTTTAATCCGTGCTTCCTCTTGAGCCCACCATCGCTCAAAGTCAGCAGCAACACGTTCATCTTCTTGAATCTCACGGAGGCTCTTTTTGTTTTCCGCGAAGACGTCTGAAGACACTGCGGGCTCCGGAATACGTTGTTTCGTTGCTGATTTTCCTCGCTGCTGACTAGGTTGGGTCCCAGTCCATGCATCGCCGCCCTTCTTGGTTGTGACCGAAATCCCGCTATACGATGACAGGCGGATAGGATTGATCATGGGACCCATTCCAGGAGCCCCAGGCTTCTCCTTGGCCGGAGTTCCCTCTGAACAAGCTCCAGGGGATGTATAGGCTTGCATGGCTTTGGCTAGCCCAGATGGCGACGACGCGGAGGGACCAGTTGGCGGGGACCCCGCAGACTGAGAAGCGGCCGCTCGGGCTTCAATATTACTTTCAGCGATAGAGATTGCCGCCTTGGGAACTGCTTTCCAGGGCGAGCTGGTTGAGGGAGCAGCATCAACTGTTGGCGTCAGTTGCAGGCTTTGCTGGGACTTGCGACGTTCTCGCAGGGACAGTTTCGGCACCCATTTCGGAGAATCTGGCGATGAAGGCGTGCCAGGAACTTGGAATCCTACAATACGCTTGTTTGGGGTGGGTGACGCGTCCGTGATGGCCTTTTGGCTCTCCATTATCGTCCTCAGGTCTTGACTGTGCGTTCAAAGTAAAGGTCATTATACATAACATGTCGGTTCAAATTGACTAGCGAACTTACTGATCAGCTGAACGAGATGTGCCTTTCCCCTTCCAGACTGGAGATGGGGAATTATCAACCGGTGGCGTAACACTCGGCAAGACATCCGACGGAGAGGTTGATATGGGGAGCTTTTTGGAAGGGGGCACCGCTTTGACCGGTTCCAACATCTCGGCTAGTTCGGACGCCGAGAGCGCATCCCCTTCCTCGACCACAGTGGTATCGTTTGTTGGTGAACACACCGTGACTGAATCGTCGTGTGGAATCAAAGCTGAGGACATCTTGGCAAGCTCGAAAGGCCAACAATGGCCAGCTGTCGGAGAAGCCGTTTGCATTGTCGGCAGGGCGGGAGGACGTTTGGTTGAGAACGGCTCCGGGATGTCCTGAAGTGAGAGCCAGCCTCCCCATTTTTCTGTTGCGGCGATTAAAAGTTCATTCGACCTTGTTACAGGTTGCTTTTTCGTTTGTTGCTGACGGATGAAAGAAGACAGCTCTCGAAGTGCTTCGCCCCTTAAGTCATCCAGCAAGTTGCTTTGCAACATCGACTCCATGTTGACCGCAATGTACAGCTGCAGGCTCTCGATCAACGGCACTGCATCGAAGAGGCGAGCGCCGCGCAAAAGGGAGCAAGCATTTTGAAGACTGGCATGCTGGATGATCACTCTTGAACAGATAAGGATCAACTTGTCGATGAGGAGTTCGTTCTAAGAGTGTTTGAGCCATGTTAATCTGAGACGAGCAAGTGGGGGAGTGGAGATACACGTACGGCGGCGGCAAGCACCGAAAAGATGAGCTCTATGAGTTGACTTGGGGACTTCGCTGAGGCTGTAACCCGACAATAATACGTTAGCCAACTCTTTTCGATGAGCCGAGACGCGCGACGGACCAACGTCATTAAACATATCCTGCCCCTCGTCGCAATAGACGTATCGGAAGACAAACTCCATGGGCGCCCACTCCAAGTGACTCAAATCCACTGTAATCACGCCATCGATCGTTCGCCGGCTGCAAGTCCAATCTGGATCGTCGAATAGAGTTGCAAAGAAGATGGATCGAACACGGAGAATGGCGGAATGGCACTGTACCGAAACGCCGTTGGCTAACTGGAGAACGAGATCCGGTCCTTCGGGCTCGTGGAATCCGGGTGGCGCCGAGGTGGGTTGACAGGAACGAAGGTGTAATGCTCGCATGTCCGCCTCCAATTGCGGTTGAGCCGCCATTTTGAGAACGCCTTCAAGAGCTTTGCTTAGCCGGGGTAGTTTGAGGAGTTGAGAAAGGGTTAGGAGCTCCTGCTTGATGGCCAAGGGGTTTACGCCGAGTGCTCTCCAAGCAACCTCGGTTGGGTTTGCGACTCGGAAATCCCATATTGCCGCGACGTCGTCAGTGTAAAGGTAGTGCACCAACAGCAGAAGGGTAAGAGGGTGACATCCTGCGAATTGAAGACGGGGAATAGGAGGTAGCGGGTCCAATAAGATGGATATAGCTCCTCGTGGTGCCAACTTCTCATCTCGGAGGACGGAACGCATTGGGTCGGACCTCGCAGCAAGGACTGCCGCGTGCACAAGAAACGAGAAGCCTCTTGTACAGACAAGCAAATCTCCCCCTCGATTGGACATGGCGAACTCCCGGCGGATTGGATCTAATGCGGGGCGTGCATATAGCTGGGTCGTATGTCCTTCGGTCCACTCTCCCGATAGGATGTCGCACATCCGCCGAATTGCATTTACATCCCCTTCGACAGAAGAGGGTAAGTCTTCCCCCCAATCTTCGCCCACGACCGTTGTACTGGCATCGTCGCGGAGTGCTTCAGGCGTAACGATCTTGGTACTATCCTCCACCAGTCGCGTAAAGCCCAGTAAGCCGGAGACGTCGTCTGTCAGGTTCCGTCCATCGAGCCCGATCTCCTGCATTTCGGCATCTGATGTCATGACGGCGAAGCTGCCAGTGGGGCTGGTAGCTACTTTCACGGCTCGGTGGACTATTGGAACGCGCGACCACTTGAACGGCTTGTAGGTCGAAACTGACGCTTGTTGCGTTGTCGCAGGCTGGGTAGATTTGACGCGGACGAAGGCGTGACCAGCTTCGGTGCATATGATTAGGGATCCTTCCGAGCCAAGAGCGACATCCTGAATGCGTAAACAATAAGTTCATACGGTCGCTTCCCTCAAATTGATCGGAGGACCAACCTTCGCCGCCATCAACTGTCGACTGGCAGTCCAAACCCGTTGTGGCTTCATCACAGTTCGAGTTTGATGACTCGCTCCCCCGCTTTCCTGGGCACTAATATTCCAGGAGTGAACATCCCCAGACTCGCTGATAATGGCAAACGTCTCTTCGCAGCAGGCAATTTTCTCTACGCGGCGGTACCGCGAATTGGCCACTACCGACGGGGTATACGACGGTTTGATCTCGGGAGGGAAAGGCTGGAAGTTGAAGCTGATCTTCTGGTGCGTATCGTTCACCCAGCAAACTACATCTCCGTTGACAAAGAGGACGCACAAAGCCGAGTCGGATATCGCTGCGGATGCCACTGCAGCTGTGATCGGGGTGACTTGGCGTGGTAAAATTTGAACCGGGGCGCTGACTTTTGAGTATCCGAGTTGACCGCGGTTGGTTCCGAACGTGAACACTTCGTTGTGGCTCCAACAGGCCGATGCGATCTTGGAAGCTGCGACTCCGCGGATGCGAACGCTTTTCACCGGTAGCACGACCCGCCTCGCTGTAGTCTGGGCCGTTTCGTCCTGTCCCGCCGGGTTCTTGGCAGCTTCTACCGGATATCCGAGCTGATGGAACCTCCCAAGGCCCCATGAATAGACTTCTCCATCAGCCGTGAGGACCAAAGTATGATCTTGACCGGCTGCGACGGATGTGACCTTCAAGCCCGCGAGGTGCGAGAGTTGTGCGAGGCTGGTTTGCAGGTGACTTGAGGCTCCCGTCCCCAGCCGACCGCCGGTTCCGTGTCCCATTGCCCAAACATTGCCGGATGTTTCATCAGTGACCACTACGGTATGGAGGCGGCCCATTGCGATATCCATGAACTTGATGGGGCGCAAGCGTTCAGGACCGAGCGGTGGCGTCGGGTGTTCCAATTCGACTCGTTCAGGTTGGATTCGGCTGGGACCATCCTTTGAAGATGCGAACGGCAACTGCCTGCAGATTCGTCAGCCTTCAAGCTCATTGATTTTGCAACGTGCGATGGCTATGACGAACCGACTGGTGCCCCACATGAACAAATCTCGCCCTTTTGCAGTCGCGAATCCAGCTCCGTGAACGGTCAGAGGCGGGGTGGTGCCTTCCACCGTCGAATTGTACAGGTCGAAAGCCGTGTAACCTTCGTTGTCCCTCAGCTCCAGCTGCAGATCCGTCCTGGACATCAGCATCATTGCAGCTGACAAATTCCCGCACCACAATGCGCGATGCAGCGCCGTCCATCCAGACTCCAAGTCCCGCAGGTTGACGTCGATGTATGGGTGCGCGAGGACTGCTTGCAGGTACTGGAGGGCGGTCGGATCCGTCGAACTGCACACGCAGTGGAGGATTGTACGGCCATGGGAATCCCGTCCGTTGATGATGGATGCTGCTCCTCCCGTTGCGAGGTGGGCGTGGATGGAAGACTGCCCCCAAGAATTTTGCCATGAGCGTGGCCCACTTCCGCTACCCGGGGTGCGACCGAGCACTATCCCATCGGTGGGAGCCGTCGCCGGAGCCGACCGCGTCGCTTCCAGGATCTGGCGGAATGCTCGGAGGTTTCGGTTGTGAAACTGAGCATGGAGTGGGTATTGCCTGTAAGCTGTCTTCATGCACTGGTGGGTCAAGGAAAACGAGGTTAGCGGACCCACTGCACTCTTCGCTGTTTTATAAACGAAGAGAGAATGATAGGTCTGCTAAGCGAAAGCTAAAGCCCCTCGAATGCCTTGTGAGGTGGAGGTGGTGTGGAGTCTGCTGTGACTCCCTTCCTGGCACTTGGAAACCGGTGACTGGCTTGGGCTGGAAACTCCGGTGATGCGGGATAGAATCGGGTCCGAGTTCTGGATTGGGTCCGAGTCTTGCACGGGAGGCGAACGGACGTTGAAAGGTGGACTCTGTAGGCTAGAGGAGGATGCTTGGGACCTGTTCTGGTGCGAAGGCGCGACGGGGATGTGTTCTGGCCGGTGCAGCAATATAGTTGTGGGTGACGTCCCGTCCGTATTGATATCCGACTTAGTGCCGTTATCACCGCGCTCCCACCGACGCACGCGGGGTGGTCGGGAGGCGGGGGTTAGCGAACGTGCACTCGAAGTAGCGCGCTGGATGAGCAACCCGTCTAAGATTGGCTGCGTCGTTCCTCATGCGAAAAGATCTTCCTGAGATAGGGAATCCAGCGAACGATGGCCTCGGGTCGTTACACAGGCGGGTATTTGCCTCGGAGTAGTCCGTAATCTAGCTACCCCGCAGTTATCTAAAGGACACTTTCAAGTTGTAGGCTGCATTAGACATGTTAAGATATCTCGTTCATCTGAGGAAATAAGCTCACCTGCGTCCAGAGAAGCCTAGGAATTCGTCTTATTGGAACAACAGCTTTGGCGAGAAGCTGTATTCGCCATCGGGTTGACAAATGGTAAACGGGACTAGGGATAGATACGGTCCATACAGCTCTTCATATTTTAAAGGACGTTTGAGGTGGAGACCTGAGCGAACTTGAGCGTGAGGGTTTGAGGAAAGAAAACTAGAAATCGCATCTTTCCTCACGTGTTGCGGTTTGTTTGTCTACTCTGGTCCCCGGCGACTTCCCTGAACGCCGGGCCAAAATCAAACAGCCTGTTCAAAATTTATTTCTGATTGCCACTGGTGAATAGCTAGGCCGCAATTAGATCCAGTATAGCTGTCAAAAAAAAAATCATCAAGAGAATTCGAAGTGTGCTGTAAGTTCGTCTCTTGGTGTGCTTGGGTGTGTCATGGCACTGTTGCTAAGCACCGTTTCCTCGGGGTCGTTAGCCGAACCTTCTTCCCCTTCTCCCATGGACGCTGTCCCCCCTCCCTCAGTTTTCGTATAGCACCCCCTGAAGCCTCCCCCTGCAATGCTAGGACGGGCGACGCTCGTCGTCCTGGTTCTACTCGGTTACACAGCAGCAATCACGAATATTTCCTTTCAAGGCAACTTTGATCAGTGCCAGCCATCACCGATCCTCGCCTGGCAGGCCGACGTCATTGATCACCTCAAGCCTCCTTTCCATTTCCTCCTCGTGCCCATCCAGGCCTCGATGTCAAGTCAAAACAGTCTCTTTCTCAAGATACCAAATACAGAAAAAACCTGGAACGCCACCTCACAACTGGGGCTGTTTGACGCTCTCCCACTGTACCCCTTATCTGCTGGAACCCAGGCCTTGGCGGTAGTCAGAGACGACAATGGGTTAGGTGTGTAGATCGGTCCTTTCTATTACACTTTCTTTCGGACTGAAGCGCTCGTGCACTTAGAGGGAGTATCAGCGCCATTTGCGGTGGGCTCGTCCACGAACTCAACATGTTTGTCTTCACATACCATCGCCACCCCTCCAGCCATGCCAATATTCACCATGCAGTCCGCAATAACCCAATGCCAACCGCTAACCATCTCTTGGAATCCATCAAATCCACGAATATCATCGAAAAACGTCTCCGTCCGCGGAGTTGTCCCAAGCGATGCCACGTTCAAGCTCGGGTCAAGACCTGCGTCAAGTGGCTCGTTGGAATGGAGAGTCGACATCCCCCACGAAACACAAGTCGTGCTTGTCTTCACCAGTATCGACGATAGTGGATTAGAAACGCTACTGGAAACATCCTCACTGATGACCGTTGTGGGTGACGACAAAAGCAACCCAGCCTGCCTGCCTCGGCCATCCCCAGCGCGATCAGATACCAAAGCTCCAAGCCACCTCTTTGACATATCGAATTCTCAATCTTTTACTCGGATGCCAGGAATGAAGCGTGGAATCGGCGAGTAAGTTTGCAAGACTTTTGCGACTGTCAGTTGAGGGGCTCACAACATGTCGGTCGCATTTTTTTCTTGGTAGCAACATACCATTAGTCGTTGGTCTCGCCGTCGGGGGCACAGCTCTCCTGACTTTATTCGGCTTTCTTGTCTACCTATGGCGGGTACGGCTACATTATGGCGTTTCTCTCGGACAATCATCACCGTACCACCCTGCACCAAGCCTAAGCCCGTTCTCTCCAGAAACATCATGGATGACCCCTCCACCATCTCAACATACTCGAGGCCTTTCCGGGTCACCGTCCCAATCTTATGGCGATATTGAAAAGGCGCTTGGTGGTGGTGGGAGCGTAGACCTAGCGTCTACTGAACGGAGGAGTCGGCGCAAAGGCAAAGAAAAGGAACGACCAAGACAACAGCAGCAAGACCATCAGGCATCTTCGAGTACCTCAAAAAGCAATTCGCATCTTCTCCCTCCATCCCACCACCATCGACAGCGCCCTCTAGGCCCACAAAATGGACTCTCCTCAACGTCTACATCATCCGGACCCGCCGGCATGGACGACATCCCGGACTTGAACATGGACGCCCTGAACATCGTGGAAGCCTCAGATCTGTTCACAGCTCCAGCTGGAGTGGGTTCATCATCTTCGTCTTCCCAACCTGTTTCCTCCTCCGGATCAGGAGGTGGTACCACATCGACCACGTCACCGCGGTCGAAACGCCGAAAAGAGTCTAAGCGACCACGATACGAAGACATACCGATCCCAGAGCTTAACCTGGATGCTCTGAACACCGTTGAAGCATCAGACCTGTTTACTGCCCCGGCTTTATCGACATCGCAGCCAGTAGCAGACCCCGCAACATCCTCCAATCCACCTTCCAACACGGCCTCTAAAAGCAAAAGCTCCAAACCACGTAAAGGGGATGATCAGAAGAAAAAGAGCAGGACGTGAAGCAAACCTATTTTTCTGACGGGCCACCGTCCGAGAAGGACTATCTCTGCCCCAGGGAGCACGTTCTCCTTCCGAACCCACAACATCTCCAACAATTCGTTCCCGCTTGCGCTTTATTTCTTTCACCATCTAGACTCTCGCATCTCGCACCTCTCCATGTTTCGCGTTCCGATCCTTCCATTCGACCTTTTTCTTCCTGTTCCAACTCTGTTTGTTTTTCTTTTTTTTTTTTCCTTTTTTTTTGGAATTCACCAATGACTTATTAGCTTGTTCTCTGTATTTTCTGGTACTCGTTTCTCAACACGTCTGTTTATCTGCCTCGGCGCTGCTGCTCCTGAATGGACCGAGCAAGATGAAATTTAGACTAAGCTTGATAATCATGCAACGGAGCCCGAGCAACCGCTGTACTCGGGTCAAGGTACCCATCTGTTTTCAGGAGCTCACTAAAGTCTTTTTGCATCAAAGCTGGTCAGGAACGGAGTTCCGTTCCCATTCCTGTCCTAGGACGTCGACTCGCGACCCCGCGCCCGAATCCGGATCGAGAATCGATTTCGGTCCGGACTCGATTTAGTTTCCATCTTTAGCTATAGTTTTACTTACCGTTTTCTTCTCTTTCTATTCTAAATATACAGTCTAAGCTAAAATGTCCGAACTATAAGCCAATCAATACCGACGACAGGAGCGATTCGAAGGACAGCCAAGGAGAGAATCAGATAATCAAAAGTGGAGCGCCCCACCCGGCCCACAACCTATCAGAGCTTATATTTCCCTAGCAACGGCCATTGCCAAACTAGCCCTCCTGTATGGATAATATAAGGTAAATAAGGTAAATAATGGATAATATGATAATACCACGCGATATGAGTTTCAAACCCGATCTAATCCGGAATGTCTCCTCGAGATCTCCGGCGACCTCCTGCGGCTGGAGTGATTGAGAGACATCGGCTGCATCCTCCAGGGTGTTGGCCATAGCATCCTCCTCACCGACTTGCTTAGGGATTTCAGCGACTTGTTCTTACGAACAGGGAGCATCACACCGACGCTTCTGGTCACGATACACATTGGCAAGGCCTAAGACAGCGGCAACTTGGCCTTCTCCGTCGCCGAGGTCGGTCCGGATTTCTAGGACCTCGGAGTAGAGCTGGATGGCCTTGTCGTACTCGTCTAGATGCCGATGCGCGTTAGCAAGAGCCCACAAAACGTCGGCTCTGTCTTCTCTGTCACCGAGGTCGGTGAGAATCTCCAATGCCTCGGAGTAGAGCGGGATGGTCTTGTCGTGCTCAGCTCGATGCTGATGCGCGTTTGCGAGAGCCCGCAGAAGGTCGGCCCTGACTTCTGTGTTGGTGACGTCGGTAAGGATTTCCAAGGCCTCGGAGTAGAGCGGAATGGCCTTGGTGTACTCGTCTCGGTTCTCATGCACAAGTGCGAGATTCAACAGAGCGTCGGCCCTGCCTTCTCTGTCGTCGAGATCAGTACGGATTTCCAACGCTTCGGGGTACAGCAGGATGGCCTTCTCGTACTCCTCTCGATTCTCATGCACATAAGCGAGACTCAACAGAGCGTCGGCTCTGCCTTTTCTGTCATCGAGCTCAGTACGGATTTCCAAGGCCTCGGAGTAGAGCGGTATGGCTTTGTCGTACTCATGTTGATCCTCGTGCACATACGCGAGACCCAGGAGAGCCTTGGCTCTGCCTTTTTTATCGCTGAGGTTAGTACGGATTTCCAAGGTCTCGGAGTAGAGCGGGATGGCCTCGTTGTAATCGTCTAGATGCCGATGCGCGTTAGCGAGAGCCCACAAGACGTCTGCTCTTCCTTTTGTGTCGCCGAAGTCGGTACGGATTTCCAACACCTCGGAGTAGAGCGGCATGGCCTTGCCATACTCGTCTAGATCGCGATGCGCATTGGCGAGAGCCCACAGAGCGTCAGCTCTGCCTTTTCTGTCGTCGAGGTCGGTACGGATCTTCAGGACCTCGGAGTAGAGCGGTATAACCTCGTTGTACTGGTGTCGATGACGATGCGTGAGAGCGAGACCCAGCAGAGCCTTGGCTCTCTGCCTTCTCGATCGTTGAGGTCGCTATGGATTTCCAAGGCCTCAGAGTAGAGTGGGATGGCCTCGTCGTAATCGTCTAGGTGCCGATGTGCGTTAGCGAGAGCCCACAAAACGTCTGCTCTGCCTTTTGTGTCGCCGAAGTCGGTACGGATTTCCAAAACCTCGGAGTAGAGCGGGATGGCCTTGTCGTACTCATCTCGATTCTCATGCACGTACGCGAGACCCAGCAGAGCCTTAGCTCTGCCTTCTCCGTCACTGAGGTCGGTATGGATTTCCAAGGCCTCAGCGTAGAGCGGGATGGCATCGTCGTAATCGTTTCGGTGCCGATGCGCGTTAGCGAGAGCCCACAAAGCGTCTGCTCTTCCTTTTGTGTCGCCGAAGTTGGTGCGGATTTCCAAAACCTCGGAGTAGAGCGGTATGGCCTTGTCATACTCGTCTAGATCTCGATGCGCATTGGCGAGAGCCCACAAAGAGCCGATTCTGCCTTTTGCGTCGCCGAGGTCGGTACGGATTTTTAAGACCTCAGAGTAGAGCGGAATAGCCTTTTTGTACTCGTTCCGAAGCCGATGGAGTTGAGCAAGATTACGCAGACTTGAAACCAGCCTTTTTGGTTCACCGCAGATTCTCGACTGCTGAAGGGCTTGAACGAAGAAGTCAAATGCCCTCGGATATTCGCCCCAAGATTGGTACATATGTCCCAGCTCGTCCAGACGGCCAATGGGAAGAAGTCTGTAGCCCGATTTGTCTTGGTCGACCTCCGGAACGAACATCGGCTATTCACCAACACGTCAATGGTGTTTCGATACCGTGGAACGAGGGTCGCTCACCATTTGTTTGATGGACTCCCTACACCAATCAGCCGTCGGTCTTTCGGCAGGAGTATTTTTCCAACACATATTCATGAGGGAGCAAAGCTCGTGAATCAAAGATAAATGGGCGATCTCTGTGAGCGATGGCAGCTCTCCCCCAAGGACGCGCTCAACGACAACGATGTCCGTCGAGGCATCTTGAAATGGAAGGGAGTTGGTCATAACCTATTTCCAAGCTCATTCGTGAGCTTCGACTGCAAATCATATTCGAACTAAGCAGTCCTACCTCGTAAGCTATCCAACCCAATGCCCAGATATCACTCCCAAGGCAAAGCGAATCCTCGTTGAGAGCTCTGGAGCAGCCCAACGAAGAGAATACTTGTTCCCGGTCAGGGTTATCGTGTTACTGCAGGCACAGAAAGCTGCGTTAAGCGGCTGTGCTGACCGAGGTTGGCTTTCAACCTGCTCGATCTGCTTATTGATATCACGCTGTGGGATACGACGAGCGGAGCCAAAGTCTGTAAGTGCCGCAACACCGTTTCTGTCGACTAAGAAATTGAGCTACATTATTTAGGACTCAGCTCATCAAGTGCGTTGCATCCCACTATTCGAACGTACCGATTTAAGGTCGCCGTGGCATATGGGTGGTGCTCGGCTGTGGAGGTGGGCCAATCCCCTGGCCACATCGTCAATCTGGAACGTAGCTTCTCAGGGCTTGAGTTTAGGAAAGCCCGTTGATCTTACCAGTGAGATTCTCTCGGGAATTTCCCAATCCACCAAGGCAATAAAGTCTTGCAAATTACCATTGTCCTCCCAGGGAAATACAAGCCAAATTATGCTCTTAGATGCGTCTTCAACGAATCCTTCAAAGTGAACAATGTTTGGGTGAAAAAGTTCCGCTAGGAATTCGGCTTCCCTGATTGCCAACTGGAAAAACATGAGCGCTCTACGAAACCCTTGCGCGATGGGTCGAAGCGTTCTTACCCCCAGGGCTTGCTCGAATTTCTTATTATCTCCTATCATCGGGTTTTTGACTGCTACGTCCTATGGGATTACAGTTCAACGACTGGTCATGAAGAGAGAAGAAATGGACTGACGATCTTTCGAAACTTATACCCCTCCTGACTATACATCAGGGCTTTTGAGACTATTGCATGTCCGCCGCGGAACTCGCGAGTGTTCTCCGGGAACGTGATCGAGAGAGGGTTAATTCTCCAGTACGCGAGCTTCTCAATCCTGACTCTCTACAGGCAAATCGTCTCAATGAATAATAAAAATCAACACCCAGAGTTCAAAAGGGCGCACTAATTTGGGGCTTGGCTCGAATCCACCGGAGGAACCAGTCAGCTCGGACTCGACCGGACCAGGAACGTCAGCATCGGCATTGTGACTTTCGTCTCCCATGGAAGCTTCTGGATAATGAATGGAAACTTTGAATTTGAGTTTTCGGATTGGGAAAGTGACAAAGAGGGAGGTTTTTCGAGAGACGCAGCGGGAGTGATTTGTGTGGGTGTGTGTGTGTTTTTTATGGGGGGGGGGGCTCTAAGCAAGAGGACAGGCGGACGTCTCACTACCCCGAATAAAGTGGTATCCTCTTCGCTTATTTTGCCTGGCGGGAGGGGATACAGGTTGCTCGTCCGGTTGAGTTTCTCAGCGGGAGAGGGTGAGGGCTGTGGCTGCAGACCGGTCACGTACCTGAGGTTTCGTCATGCGGCTCCGGAAGCGTGCCTGGCGTGTCTGATGAAGGGAAGCCGAAGTCTGGTGATGCTAAGTAGCCCCCCAAACCTCACATTGAGCCTACCGGTGTTGTCGAAAGATGGCAGCTTTGTCGAGTTTGAGTGCTCGGTACTATTTCGATCTACAATATGCCTTAGCGTCTGGTGGTTCAAGTCTCCAGAGGCGAGGCGCTCGGAATTTTCGATGGGCGGACGCCGAACGTTTCTGAATCCTTATTTGTCGCAGAGACTTTGCACAGCACGGGGATGTCTTTGGGTTTGGTCGTCGTTCACAGGACGATGGACACGACGTGCGTGAACGGGATGACGAAGCACAGCCCTCACGGTTTCTCGCCATCCCACCGAATTTCATTTAGCTACCTAACGAAGCTGATAGAGAAAACGAACGCTGAATTGTCAGCGTTCGTGGAGTCATGGATAGGTACCCCAGGGGAAGCTGTCCCTCTGCGCAGGAGGAAGTCCAGGACAGGGAAAGATAGCAGTGAACGTCAGTGAGTCAGATGGCAAAAAGTAGCCTTCCTTCCCTCTGATAAAATTCACTATGTCAGAGAGGGCCGGACAAAGCTGGCGTGCATAAGCCAGCTCTGCCGTAACCGTCGTCCTTGTGGTCACGGCGCTGACCACCAGCCGGGGCCGCGGTAACGTTGCCTGGGCCCTTGCAGCACCTCTTTCTTTGGTAAACTTCTAGCCACATTCAATTGATCCGTTGCGAATGTCAAAAGCTTCTCGAATCGTGTGCTCCCTTCGTTAACGTCAGATTGTGTGAAAGCTGACTGTCTCATACATAACTTGATACAGACAGATGTGCAGGAGCGCAGACACTTAAAATCGACGCAGCTGAGAGCCTATTTCCCTCTTTCTATGCCGCTTTACATTGAAAGAACCATTATTCCATATTTACGCCGCTATCGTCGGAGAGACACATCTGAAAGTGGACATTGGCTCTTTTTAATTTACTGACCCGTTGATCTTAGGCACTCGACCAAGCATATCATCGAATGATGCTGTTGAAAACCAGTGCTTCATGGTCTCTGTCGGTGTGTCCAGTTCCACCATATTGGTTCGGCCTTTTGTATTCATCGATGCTTTCTTAATTTTTACTCCTGCATATACTTCCTCTTGATACTTTCTTATTGATCTATCCGCCTGCCCTTGGGTACACTCTAACGACGTTCCTTTTCGCATGCATCAGTTTCTCGGCCTAGTATGCGCCCACCTCGCTAGCACCCCGTATCTCTGCCGCGGCCGACTAACCAAACACATAAGCTACACCGCGAGGCATCTTGCCTATATGAAGGCGTTTTGATGTGGTGAGGGTCAGCGTGCTCGTAGATAATGAATTCAGTCTCGTGCTGATCAACAACCGACTAGGCGTCCGTAACAGACCGACAATCGACGCGTACATATGTAAAAGCACATGAATGATAAAACCTCGGAAGTAATATCAGAGAGTGGAGATAATGGGAACAAAATCTACCACAAGCGTCTGGGTAGAACCATCTACGTGCACCAAAAAGCAGCATAGCATAATATGCTTCTGTCGCTCCCATCGGGAACTGGGGGAGTCCGATTAAAGAGGAAACGGTCATTGTCCTATTACATAAGAACGCGTGGTTAGCTAAGCTGGTCATTCAAACTGTTCAAGCTAAATGCATACCCGATAGCACGTAAACTGCTTTCCATCGGAAGTGCGTGTGGCCCACCCAACGGAGTTCCCAAGGGGTGCGTTCCAAGCCCAGCCCTCCAGATCTGTATGAAGAGTGACCCCAGAGTCAGAGAAGTAGATCGACTGTGGTTGAGTCCAGTCGAGGCCCGAGCCTATTGGATCGAAGTAGAAGAGTACGGTTATCATATGGACAGATCGACCGTATTAACCAGGGGCGGGCTCACCTCCATTAGCCCAGTTTCTGTATTCGTTGGAGAGCGAATCAGGCCACTGTGGCGAAAGAGTGTCAATTGTTTGGGTCCGTGTAGAGAAACATGTGCGAGCGAACAGACCTGGCCGTTCTGGGAGTTGTCTTGGTTCGCGTACCAAGCTACGTACGATGCTGGGTAGGACCCAGAGGAATTGACTCGGGTGCACTGGGCGATGTAATTCACTTCGCCGCCTCGCTTGACGAGGGTCGACGCTTCCTCGCTGCGAGGGGCAGCTTCGGGAACAGCGGCGGCAGCGATGAACGAAGGAAGTAAAGCGAGCGACGTGAGGTAGAGAGTGGAAAACTTCATTTTGAATTTAGAGTGATACTGAGTGAAGGACGGTGAGAGACCACGGCGCGGTTGCTGAACAGGTGGCTCACTTAAACGTCAGCCTATTTATACAGGCCCGTCGCCCCGGTTGGGAATCGCCTAGGGAATGCATTATAAATTTCGCGACATCTTTCTGTCTTGGCAATCCTTCTCGGCGTTATTGAGGCATGGTTGAACCGGACGACCAATAGCTGTCCTCCTTCTATGCCGCAATCCGTGTAAAGGACCCTTATTCGAGCTCAATACCGCAATCTTCCACGGAAACGAGTATGCATGTGGGCATAAACTCTCTTCTCACGTTCAAAATGAATGCGGGGCGATGCCTAGCTGACAACGGCAGAAGTCCTAAAGGATGGTTCTAAGTTCTGAGAATTCAACGTAACGTACTGGCGCCCTAGCACTTGAGGGAATACACCTCCTAGATCGTGACAGAGAGTGCCGTGAATACTTACCGTGGTACTGCCTTGCATAATATCAGGGCATTCCTTTAATGGCAAAGCCGTAGGAGGGTAGTGAAACGCCAAAACCTTGGAATCCGTGCACGAATTATTTCGGATTCTCTAACTGCTTGATTTCTGGGAGCTCTTCTCAAACATTCTATAGAACGATGTCTGGACAAGAGTGTTTTATGATGTCGGTTGGTTTTGTCGGTTCCAGCATGGTTGTTCCGTCACTGAGGGTTTATCCAAGGCTTATCGGTCGTGTTCTCATATATACTTTTGTAATCATCATTTCATCAATTTGCATGTCTATGAGCGGCTTTTAACCTGGCTCATTTTTTAATGAATCTTGGGCTTTTCCACAGGCTTTGTCGGGATTTGTTGCCCATGTAATCCGCATCTCTGCAGCGGCCTACTAACCCAAGCAAGCAGGCGAAACCCCTTGCCTCAAAGTTTACGAAGAGAGATCAGATGTGCCGATGGTCAGGGTATTCTTTCTGTGCTTGACCCAGTTTGGCGATGACAATTGACGGGGCGCCCAGAAACAGGTTTGACAATCGGCACATGATGTACGGAGAGAAACACATGTAGTACCGGGAGGAATATTGTGAAGCGGAGGTAATGGGAACAAAGGCCACCCCAGTCTTTGATATCAAACCATCTACG
>KN823018.1:52751-87068 GCA_000827465.1 Tulasnella calospora MUT 4182 | reverse complement strand
CAGTCTTAAGCCTTTCGATGTCCGTGATGTTGTGGCCACGGTGATGCACCCAAATGTGGCGCCAAAACTCGGGTGTGGTATCCATGGCACGACACCATGCCTTGCACACTGTCCTGAATCGAGCCCAACTAGTCAGTGTGTTGATGTACGCCTTCGCGTTCAGGGGAGAAGTTGCAGGAATGGCTTTCAGAATGATGCATCCTATTGTCTCAGCCGAGAGCCGTGCAATCGGCTGGCGTAGATTGTTGAAGGCGTGAATTCGCAGCTGAAATCGACGATCCCATTCCAGCAGCTCCAACGAATTGCCTTCGAGATCAACCTGGGGCAGGGCCACGGCAACCTGAAGACTGAGAGTAATAGATTAGCTCCCATCAGTGTCGCTGGCAAAACAGTTCTCACTGCATGTGCTGTTGGACACCGAACGATGAATTCTTTTTGGAGGGGACCAACTTCTCGGATTGCTTGGGATCCAATTGACACAACACACTGACCATAGTGGGTCGGCGGATAGGATCTCCATCCCAACACCTCTCGGCTTCCTCCCAAAATTGCAAATATGAACTACCATCAGTGCCGGTGGAGGGATCCTTTGGAGGCCGCTCTCCGGCCAATACGCCGACGACTATACCAGCGAGACCCGAATGCTGAGAGTATGGCTCTTTTCCGCTCAGTACCTTTGGAGCCAAGGGTGGTCAGCTTTATACTATAGAAAAGTGCAAGAAGCTATGGGCACCTCATAAACTGTAATGCCAAAAGCATATATATCACTCTCAAAAGTCTTCTTTCCAGCGTTCTGCAACATTTCGGGGCTTTGCCAGGGCAGACTACCCGCTCCTTTCAGGGACGTTGCAGTACGAGAGGTCACGTGTTTGGCAAGCCCGAAGTCGCAGATCTGGGCATGCTCTTCCTTCGAGATCAGAACATTGTTCCCTTTTAGATCGCCATGTATAATTCTATTCTGATGCAAATACACGAGCCCCTCAGCAATTTCAATTACCTTCAAGATATCGTCAGCGACTAAGCTTCGAGTTCAGAGGTAATACTCACTAGTCGCTTGCGGTCCACTTCCGGTCGACGCTGAACAAACAGGGGAAGAGAACCGTTCTCAGCGTAAGGAGAGACGAAGTAGATGGAATCATCAGTTGCGTGTATGCCTAAGAATTGCAGAATGCGTGGGTGTCGAAGCCACTTCCAGACGCTTGCTTCGACTTCAATTGCCTGAAGGGAGAGCATTGGGTGAACATGAAACTACGCAGATGGTGCTGTCAACTTACAGCTAGAGCTTTAGGGGTATACACGTTACCCCGTGGTCTCTTCAGAGCAAGCTTGCCTTCCGTGGAATGACTTCCTATGAATAAATCGCCAAACGCACCGGTCGTGTTTTCTGGGGTCGAACTATCGAGGACGATGCCGTCCAAATTGCATCGAAAATCATGCAATCTTTTCACTGGTGATGAATGGTGGGCGTTATCGACAGAAGCGCTCATCGTATGAGTGTAATTTGAATGCTGGATTCGAGTGGTGTGGTGAAGATCAATTGAGCTAATTCATGCGTTATTCGCACGGTTTCTTCGTCTTTACGGCTCGCGATTAGAAAATCGACTTGTAAAGGTCGTCGTTCCGCCGGCAGAGGTTGGGTTGTTCAGAAGATGATCTGCAAGTTAATCTGGTGGAATGAATTGCGTAAACCTTGGAAAACGAACCGCAAAGGTGGGGACTTTTCGTCCTAACTATGGTCTATATGACTGCCTCGAAGAATGCGCTGTACCTCGATAACTTGTGCAAGAACTCACAGAGAGGTTCAAAATGCGTTTAGTGTACATTGTCACATCGGGTTCTTATGTATTTGGTGAGCTCTCTCCGGTCTTCTTCAGGAAACCTCCTCGTCCTTTTCAGGTCGGTCAGGGACACGTTGCCTCCGTTGCCGGTATCATGACATTAACAAATATTGTACTGGACGAGCACCGTATAATGCTCGGACAGAGCCTTTGGCACGAGTGCTTCTAATTCCACTTGAATGGAATGACGTCTTCTGAGGCGGGCTGAAAGATACGATTATCATGTGCGTCGATCATCAACAGACGATGGATGCAATGTCTCGTCCCCTTTACAACTGTCGTTCCGAAGCCGTTAATTTTACATACAGAAGCGATCTAAACTTCTGAAAGCTCTAGCTAGGGTGCTAAAGCCTTGACATCCGCTTGATGCGGCGATTCTGCTCCAGGAAGACGCCGTTCCAGGCACGGAGACGTCGATGTGGGAATACCTTCTCCGAACCTTTCAATTCTGACGGTACCATAAGGAGTGCCTCAAATATCCCTGTGGACTCATAAAAGACATCTATCATGTCACTGTAGGTTTGCACCATCTCTTCGGCTATAGAGACTCAATGGGTTGAACAATGTCTGCCTTCTCTACCAGGCCCCCAGCCGTCCCAGTCTTCTTGGGTCATGGACCTCCTCCTCCACAACCGACACTACTGTTACCTCCTGGGTGGACAGAACACGCAGGTAAATACTGAAGACCGCGTTCCGTTGCTGCTGCAGCGTGCTAATAATTAAACTGTTCGCATTACAGCACCGACTGGACACTCGTACTACTACCATGCGGCAACAAACCAATCCACCTACGTCCGCCCGCTTCCTCTCAATGGCCAATCTTTTCCTGTCCCAGACTCGGGACAAACATCTTTCTCCGCTTCTAAGAAGAAGAAGAAGGTGAGAAGGGAGAAACCAGTATCCAAGACAGCCATACCCGGAACGTCTTGGTCGCGCGTCAAGACGTCGGAGGGCAATGTTTTCTACTTCAACAAGGAGAAGAAAGAGAGCGTATGGGAGGCACCTGAAGAGATTGCAGAGGCTGTCGCGGAACTCGAACAAGAAGAGGATGAGCGTGATGCGCAAGAGGAGCAAAAGGCTCCAACACCACCGCCCGCTGCTTTCGGAATAGGGAGATTGTTTGCGGCGGAAGGAAAGAGAAAAGCAGAGGATCCAATTCCTGGAGCAACTAAGGCAAAAGGAAGGAAGCCTCAAGAGGAGGAAGAGGCAGCCAAGTCCGCAGCTGCTCCAGACGTGGAAATGGCGGACGGGGAAGCAGGGGATGATGGCGAAGCGTGGCAGAGACAGGTTGCGGAGGAGATGGCAGCGGAGGAGGAGGCAGCTACGACAGCGAAGAAAGGAGATCCGACGGAGAAACAAGAGGAAACTGATGAAAAGGACGCGAAGGAGCCTCCCAAGGATTATAACGTGCCTCAACAGGTTAACCTATCTCCCGAGGAAGCCCGCGCCCTGTTTAAGGTATGGGACGAGATGATGACTTTGTAGTGCTTACTTTAACTGATCGCTCATTTCGGCGCACGCTATTTAGACACTTCTTCAAGAAAAGGACATTAACCCCCTCACGCCTTACGACTCCGCCCTCCCTCAGCTGATTAACGACCCCCGCTATGTCCTCCTACCCAATATCGCCGACCGCCACGCCGCGTTCAATGAATACTGTCTCGAGAAATCTCGCGCGCAGCGGGCGGCGAAGGCCTCGTCATCCGTTTCAGCCGCAACCGAGGCCAATCCTGGCCCTGCGGACGAAAAATTGAAAGCACGCGAAGCGTATGAGGGGCTGCTGCGAGATGAGTTGAAGTCCACTCGAACGGGTTGGGATGAATGGAGGAAGAAGTGGAAGAAGGACAGGCGGTTCTTTGGATTTGGCAGAGATGATCGGGAAAGAGAGAAGGTGTTCAAGGAGTGGAGAAATTCTCTGGGCGAACGTAAGTTTCCGCTGGGCTCTTACTTTGCTTTTCTGACGCAGTAGGGTTTTACCGCAGGGAAACGCAAGGAGGCGCAAAAAGCGGAAGCAGATTTCTTTGCGCTCCTGCGAGAGAACGAAAATCTTGTGGCGGAGTCCACAGGCGGCCAGACTGGAGCGCCCCTATGGAAAGACGTTGGTATCTGGTGTTCCCCTATGTCACTCGCTTGATACGAACTCGTCATTTTTTCCCTTTTGACAGGTCAAAAAGCACAAAATCCTTTACTCGGATCCGCGCTACGGCGCGGTTGGTTCGTCATCACTTCGTGAAGAATTGTTCCAGACCTACCTCAAGGCGCGAATCAACCCCAACAATCAACCGGAAGCTTCGTCGTCTCGGTCAAGTGATAGCAGAACTGCTCCGGAGGATCCCGAGGCCAAACGGAAGCGAGAGCGACAAGAACGCCAGGAAAAGGCGTTAAAGGAACGAGAACAGCAGGCTCGTAAGGGGATGGCGAAAGTTGAAAGGGACATCCATCGAAGTGTGGGCCAACTGAACGAGAAGGAAAACGTGGATGAGTTCATGACGCTGTTGACGGACGCTATTCGTGATCCTACGGTAAGTGAGCTGTGTAGTCTCAATACACAGAGTTGACTCAGGCTGTCTCCCTTCTAGGCCACTTATGAAGAATCAGTGTCTACGCTATCTCGGTCTGCTGTCTTCAGTCGCTCTCGCCTCCCAGCCTCCCAGAGAATCAGCCTCTTCAACGCACACGTTCAGAAACTTCGAGACAAGCAGCTCACCGCGCTCTTTGCCGTCTTCGAAGGACACACTCCAGGCCTTGATGCTCGTTTCGAGGACCTGCCGGAATCCGTTTACACCACTTCTCCCGCGGTCAGATTGGGTCTAGGACAGTCCAAGGCGCAACAGGACGATGAAGAGACGAAACGAAGGTTCGACGAACGACGGGCTCGCTCCGAAATGAGGCGCTTGTGGGAAGATTGGCAAGCCGAACGAAACGTCAAAGCCAGAGAGAACTTCCAAAAGTTACTCGAGGAGAACCAGTTCATCGAATTCTGGGCAGGAGTCAATAAGCTTGGCAAAGAAGGGGGTTCGTCGGGAGGTGGGATGGGTGCTGTCGCTGTTGGCGTGGAAGACCTGGAAGGCGAAGCTCCAGGAGAGGAGGAGGATAATGGCTTAGGAAGGGCAGATCTGAAGACTTTGGCAAAGGGCATCGGTGAAAAGCAGATTGAGGATGTGTTGAAAGTAAGTGGTTCTTGATGATTGTCGTGAAGCGGGACCTGATCGAACGTTGTGCAGCACGACAAACGGTACAGAGTATTTAATCACATCCCGGATGAAAGAGAGCGTTGGATCCAGGTGATGCTCCTTGATGGATATTCTTGCACGCTGTGGAACATTAGCTGACCGAAGCACCGTGGCCTACAGGAATTCGTATCTCGCATGTCGGCACCAAAACTTTCGGTCCACGTCTCAGATAAATCTTAGTTTCGAGAGCTGTCTGCTATCATGTGTTGCTCAGAGACGTGCCGTAAGTTCCAATATCGCATTACTCATAAGGGGTGACGAAGAGCGCCATCAAGGCACGTGCTCCTGTCTTAAAGGTCCGCACTCTCCGAGCTCAGGCTTAGCGTCATACTCTCGGTACTTGAATGGTATTCTTGATCGTCGTACAAATTTGCTATTATTCCAGTTAGGGCGACCAATACCCCCAGATTTGTCCAGACTCTCGCTTTCCATGGAAAAGAATTCACCATTGAATGCATATCTTTACTATTCACAAACGGGCCAACTAAAAAGGTGCCCGTCCGAACCCGGGTCCCGCTCATCGCTTTGATAGTTTCGATGCGACGTCTGCCGCATCGCGGCCGGTGAAGCTCTGTCCATGACCATCGTTCGAATCGTTGCTAGATCCCGAGTCCGGGGTTCTGTGCCTTCGGCTTTTTTTACTATCCAAGTAAGCCTGAAACTTGGCCTGGAGCTTCCCTAGGACGGCTTTTTTTTCCTCTTCAGAAGCTTCGGGTGGTGGGCTCCAACTGTAAATCTTTCCATGCTCGACAATGTCTCCATTATTGACTTTGAGTACTTTAAGGAGTTCTGCGCAGCAGAAGCAGCAACGTTTTGATATACCAATCACGCACCCATGTCCCTAGATCGGAAAGGAACAGCTTTAGAAGGTTCAATGAAATATGTCAGCACCACGTACCGAGGGGTTCTTTTGGAGGATGTTATAAGCCAACTGAGCTTCACAGTGAATACCACCGCGGAAGCCTGAAACCCATTCCTCTTCTATTGCCTCATCAGTTAAATCTTGATTCGCCAACGTTAGAAGGAGTTTTTCGGTGGCACCGTTCTGACATAGTGACTCGGCAGCTTTCCGAAGAATGCCCATCGTAGCGCTGATATCGGGTTTTGAATCCATAGACTCGATCGTATGGATGAGGGAAGCTTGACGCTTAGGAGAGGAGGACACCGGAGCTACAGAGACGTCGATGGTCAATCTGTCCGAGAGGATCCCGAGTTTCTTCTGGCCCTGTAGAAGATCTTCAAACCCGTGGTGCCACTGAGTGATCGACTTCATCCAGTGACGAGTTATTATGGTAGGCTTGGACCAGTTCTTCGATATCACGTCATGCAGATCTTCCAGCTGTTCCGGAGCCTTGGCAGACCGAGAGCGACCTGTCGTCTCCACGTCACTTGTTGCGTCGTCATCATCCGACTCGTCCGAGCTGTCTGCATCAACTGTCGCCGAGGAGCTTGGACTCAGCGTGTGGTCCACTGGCGACGTGGGCTCTGTGGACGAGGAAGGGTATTCGGCGGCGTCCCTACTTGGTCCTGGGTGAACTGCCTGACCAATGCTGGGACTATCGTGACCGTCTTGCGTCTCGGGACCCTATTATAAAAAGCGAGTTTAAAGATTTGGATTACTGGTTAGGAACGATACCCACTAATCGCCTTTCAAGTAGAGGGGCCATTCTTTCCATGACAATCCAAAAGCTTGGAGAATGATGCGCCAGCAAGAAAATCATAGCCATGGCATTCTTTAGCTCATCGAGATCGTTTAGTGTGGAAGTTATCTCGTCTTCTCCGATCCTACCCCGCCTGCTTTTCAGAGCACGAACACGGTAAAGAGAGTCTCGAGCTTGCTTGAGGAAATATTGGAAGAAAGTCCAAAGGGCCCATTGGCCCTCAATGTCGAGAGTCAGTCGCGTATTGGAGATCTTGACATTGAGGTTGGGGTATAGCTTGTTCAGAACCATGTGCAGCAATGATTCGTCCTTAGAGGCGAGCCTTTTCGGCAGAACAACGTGTCTTTCGCTATATTCTTGATAGTCATCGAGCGTAATGTCATCTACCGGTGGTAGAAATAATGAAAGATAACGGGGTTTAAACCCCGGGATCTTAGCGGTAAATCGGCGAAAGACCTTGTCGAGACAGAAGGAGTAAATGTAGCGGCGGAGAGTTGTGGCCTCGCTTGTTGGGTCGACTGTCGTTTCGGCTTGATACATGGATTTAAGGAGATGTTGGAGGATAGCACCGTGAGTCTTATGAGAGCTGGGACCCCTACAAGTACACGGTGATTAGACCCCGGTTGGCGTGATTCGCGGAAATACATACCATTGAAGACAATGCCGAACTGGATCTCGGAGGCACTCCACGGGCACATCGACGGTTGCATCAGAGCCCTCATCTGGTGTGATAGTGTCCCTAATTCAAAATTAATTAGAGTCCCTCATACAAGTTCCTGTGATGTCGACGAACTCGCGATCTGGGTTCTTCATAACAGAGAGCCGATCAACATCAGTTACGGTTTGGAAAGTAATGTAATTGTCTTTAACGAGAGCGGTAATGGCTGCTACATCTCCAGATTCGTTGGAAACGAAGAAGAGGGAAATGCGGTCGAATTGATCATATCGCGCACTTCGATGATGCCGATTCTTTGCTCCCGAGTTGGGAGAGAAGACAGATAAGACGGTGGTAAGAGAGCGGATGAGCAAGTCGGTCACACTGGGAGTTTGGACATGGGGTGAAGCGTTGGTCGAATCGGCCATGGGAGGGGCTTTGATTGAGTGGCGGTGGTGGGGTGGTGATCGTAATATAAATTATTGAGCAGACTGCCCGTCGAGGTGCGCGGGGGAACAGTACCCCGGATACCCCCGCTCACACCCAGTAGTTACAGAAGAAGAGAACAATATTGATTCGTCACCGAAGTACATGTCCAGGCCCACAGTCACAGGAATTTAACCGAGTGGCTGCGGTGTGGTGAGGTCTGGCGGAGCACCCGTTAGATTTCTATCCAGCCGGACAGGGTCCCATTGTTCAAACTTCGGCCGCCCAGCAGACACTTCCCACTCATTGCACTACCGAGCACCTTAGGCTCAACTTATCCGGCGGTCTTCAACATATCAAGAACAACAACAAAGGCCCAATCACAATGTTTGCCCTTCGAGGACCGTTAACAAGGGTCGAGCGGGTTCTCCCATAACGCCGCGAAGAAACGGGCACGTGCCACGCTGGAACTGCGTTCAATCCACTCGTCTTGCTCCAACAGCACACCACGCTCTTTCAATCCTTTCTTTCACCATTACCTCAAACCCCACCATTCTCTTGATATTGCTACTAGTCTGTGACTAGACTCACTTTTTATCTCAACGCTGTGAAAAGAGAAAAAGATGTCCGCGTCACCGAAACGGCCACCATCACAAAAGTCGTTCACTGGTCACCACGATCTCCTTCAAGGTCCACAGTATGAGTTCGTCCACCCTCTCGCACCGTCTGAAGAAGTCACTGGTCTTTGGACGTTGGGCAGGGGCACCGTTGTAAGCGCGCCTTTTGTTGCGAACCCCGCAAAAAATGGCAGGATTGGACTGATAACCTTCTTGTAGATTTGGCGTATCTGGCCTGCTGTCTTATTGCATTCAACTTTTGCAGCAGGTACGCTAGCTGATTGAAGTCCACTATCGCACAACGGCATGCTGACACCATCGCCATCCAGTCGTGGTCGTCACTTCGGACAAGACACCATACTACTTGGCGTACGTTTCGCTTGACAACACGAACAGGGCGCCATTAAAATATTCTTTGCTCCAAATCCAGCATCGCAAACTCTCTCTTGGTCGTCATTGGTGTGGTGATCGGCTTCGTCATTGCCTACCGCGCCTCGAGCGGGTATGTTTTTTTTGTGTGTCGGGAGCCCCTCACGGGTACTTAATCAGCGAATTGGTAGGATCGACCGCTATTCTCAAGGCCGAGCAATGTGGGGAGACGTGATCAAGACATCCCGGACTCTCAGTCGCCTTATTTGGTTCCACGTACCTCCTCGAATGACAAGCTCGGGAGAGCCAACACACGAGGAAATCAATCAAGCAATCGCAGAGAAGAAAGCAGCACTCGGTCTTATTGAAGGATACGCCGTCGCTCTGAAACACCACCTTCGTGGAGAAATTGGTCTCTACTACACCGACCTGTACTATTTAACGGTATGGAAAAGAAGACGACTTTTGGACCTCATCGGAATCTTATTGTTTTGTCGTGACTTCTTCCTGGTTCTTAGCTCCCCCTTCACCCGCCAACCGATACCGCAACAGCAACCATGACGGATGTCGACAGCCACTATGTCAGCTCCCCACCTCCAGCCAAAATCACGTTCAGTCTGCCCGAAAATCTGCGCAAACGACCCAAGTATCCCGAAACTCAAGCAGGCCCTTCCGCAGCGACTGCCCAGCCCGGTAGCACAAACTACGGCGCAATCGGGGACCCAACCACCGTCCGAAACGACTTGCCCACTGACGAAACCCGTCCTCTCCTCCCCTCAACATTGCATCGATCTGAAACGATCAACGAAGCCGTAGCAACTTCCTTCATCCCATTCTGGGGAGTGTTCCATTGGCTATGGGATATTTTCACGTTGAAGGGGTTCAGCAAAAGGGATCGAGATAACGATTATAGTGCCGATGAGCACCCCTATTCATTTAGACATGGGAGGAGGCGTCCGAAGATTGCTGGAAAGGGACAAAATTTCCCGCTGGAGATCATTAGGACGTTGAGCGAGTGGATTGCTACGCTCGACGCGAGGGGCACGGGAGGTATGGCTGTTTTCGTCTCCTTCGGTAGATGTATCTGAAAAGCGTCACCTTCGTTTAGGATCGCAGATGGGTGGTATGATGGGGTGCCTGCAATCGTTTGAGAACTCGCTTACAGGTGGGACCATCGGAATCGTCCATTGAGTTATATCTTACGGACATTACATTATGCTATCCAGACCTAGAGAGAATCCTAACGACTCCTCTGCCTATGTAAGTCAAGACTGAGCTTGACATGAGGCATAATTGGACACTCAACTTCCCATTTTTATCCTAGCATCTATTCAGCTCACCTCCGGTAAGCCTACACCGCTCTCCGCTGGTAGTGATACCGGGGCTAACGGAGCTTGTTCCGATTCTTCGTACATTTCCTCTCGTGGCAATGCAGACAGTAAGCCAGATACCGCACATTCTCGAGCCTTGATAACATCCACACCCCACTCTAGCACCGTCTGGCTCTACCTGTTCTTCCTCCCGTTCCAGCTCATCGAACCGCTAGGTTATCTCACGATCTTGGCCGTATCTATTGCGTCGTTCCTGTACCTCGGCTTCCTAGCTGCCGGCGAAGAGATCGAACAGCCCTTCGGTACGTCTGGGGAAGAAGCTTTGCCCGTTGGAGCCAACTTACAAGCCCGCACTCCTCTACGTCATTAGGTTACGAGGAAAACGACCTCGACCTCGACCTATTCATTCGGGAGGTACGCCGAAAGCAGGCCTAGAGCATTAAAATGTCAAACACTAAATTTCTGGATATCCTTACTTTTCGGTGCAGATCATCCATGTCAACATCGACGCCCTTTTATCTCGCAGCACCCCAAATTCTTATGGGGCTTTGAAGCCCAAGGATGCACCAGGAGGAGATTCACAAGGATATCTCGCGGATACGTGCAAAGCTCAGATCGCGGCGAAGGAAGCTCATGCGAAACAGAAGCAGCAGGCAGAGGTGGTGGCAGTCGCCGCAGAGCAGATGCTGTCTGCTTGATTTTTTGGTACCCCAGGGTGCCTTTATCTGTCCATATACCCCCGTTTCTCGTTCCTATTCTGCGACTAGCATGTTGATTTATTTCAAGGGATTTAGGATCGAAATTTGATTCCGGTGAAAGGTCACCACTACTCCCAGAAGGGAGACAGCCCTTCGATTTTTGCACTTAAATGACTCTTAGAGCATGAGTGATAAGCCCGTCCTCGTCAAAGAACGCCTCTTGGAAATCGAGGAAGGCCAACCACTTGGACGGGCAATGTTTCCGCGTTGGCCCTACCAGAGATTGCTCAGCCAACAGCTAACGTTCATATTTCAGCGTTCAGGGAGCAATATAATCACTATTTCATCAATTTGAACTCGTCGTCTCTCCTAGTGGAACCGCTGTTACCTTGGCGACTGATCTCCAGAAATCAAAAGGGAATAAACAGCGCATGGCGTGAGGTTGCTCCTGGATCCGGAGGGCCGACTCAAACCCTGTATCATTCCGGAACCGACGGCTCTCGTTTGACGATCCCGAAACACCTGGTTTCAGCTGGGAAGGCGGTGCTCGAGGTAGCTGACCTGGATCCGCGGATTCTGACTTGGAGATAACCCGTCCACAGTCCTTCACAAGTGTCAGCCTGTTTTGTAGACTTTAGACTTTAGGTATTCTAACCTAATCTAACCGAAACAAAGAATGTATTCCCATGGGAGCCAGAGTTCCTTGTTGGCTGCATCCTTTCCAAAGATGGCAGGTATCGGCCGGGGGTGGCGTGAGAGGTGGCACAGCCTTGGCATTCGGGGAAGGAAACCGGTTCCGACGGTTTGAATACGTACGACTCACATAACTCCCTCAAGAACGTAAAGTCGCCGTTTTTAAGTCGCGTCAAGAGCGTCCTGGACTTTTCAGGCAGTTTAAGCATACCGCCTCCCTCCCCACCCTCGTCCAAGGTATGATCGTCTCTTCCTGGGAGGATTTCCCTTTTGCTGACCCAACAACAGCGACTGTCAGGTTACCATGAAAGCTCTCACCAATATCCTCAGCGACAGAGTCGACGCGTTTCTGAAAGAGTCGTTCTCATTTGAGCGACCCGACGGGTATGTGAAAGTTGTCCTCCTTTTTTTTTTCGCCAATACATTGGACTCAACTATGGCTCTCAACTTTTGCATTGCTCCGCTTAATAAAGCGGGGATGAAGCAGAAATTGCTATTTGCGAAGCCATTGAAGTGATAATCCGGCGTCGGAGGAACAAGCGACTGGTGCACAGCCGATTGCCATCCGACATCATTCATTGTGTCTTCAGTTTGGCCCTCGACCTCGAGCGGATTCACGAGCCCGATCTGCCTCTTGAGGTGCTCGAGGATCACAGGAAGCAGCTCTTCCGGATGCGCTGCGTGTCCGTGGCTTGGAACGAATTTCTCGTCTCAGGTCCCCGGTATTGGCTCGCGGTCAACCTTCGGGCACCACCGGACATCCTCAGAGCCAATCTCCGACGCGCTGAAAAGGCACCACTATGCATCTACTCACCCAATGGCAATGAACGACGTCGCGGAACAACCCCTGACCCCCCGGATGAGTCATCGTTGCTCGCTTTCATGGGCCAAGTGCGGACGATTCGGTCAAACAACGATGAGTTCCTGCCCCTATGGAAGGGGCTCCTGGAGGGGAGCATGCCAACTTTGGAGACCTTGGACCTCACGGCATACACCGACTGGTCCGGCACACTCTCTGAGCCTGTTGCAGAATGGCTGTCGGCGACCCTGCCAATGGTTCGTCATGTCGTAGCAAGGGGATGGCAGCCACGCTCGAACGTAGCGTGGCTTGGGAACCTCAGAAGCCTTGTATTCTGTCGACCAACGAGGGTAGACATGAACATGCTTCGCATTCTGAGCCAATGCAGCAATCTGTCAAGGCTCCGCATCGGGGCCGATGGAACTGGTTGGGACGACGAAGAACCCACGGACTCTTTTCCAACTGTAGCATTACCTAATCTGCGCCAGCTGGAGCTTGAGTTTGACGTGCTGCAGGATATCCGTCATTTCGTCCGCCGGTTGGAGATTCCTACATCCGCGCAAGCTTCCCTCGGCATCACCTATGCTCCGCAATCCGAAGAATTTGTCGAAGACCTGGCTCATTACATCTTTCCCGAAGCAACTGGGTCCAAACCTCCGACCAACCCTCTCCTCCAGATCCATAACTTGACCAGGCTCCCCTTACCTATCACGTACACGGCAGGTACCCGATCTATTACATTCCCGGTCCCTGAACGTACGGAAGAGTGGGATCTTCTCGAAAACATCGTCATCGTGCTTCAAAACCGCCTCAACAATCCTCCCCTCACGGTCCAGCTTGATAGTCCCACAGATATCCAGGCGAAAACCCTAAGACGACTCGCAAATCTGAACGTGCAGCAAATCCGGGCGAAGTGCTTGGAGGGTTTCCTGGACAACATCCTCGCTGCCATTGGGAGTCGCCATGAAAACCTCCCTTCTGGAACAGTCGAAGACGGCCACAATTGGCCGTTTGAGTCCCTTCGCGAGCTAATCATCGAACGAACCGACATCTCTCTCAGCCAAATACCAAGATTGGTTGGAATCCGCCAGCGGTATTTACGAACTTCTTCCAAAGAATGGTTAAAACGCGTCACACTTGTTGATTGCAATCTCAGAGGCATGACCCTCCCAAGAGCTACCCAGCAGCTTGAGTGCATTGGGGTTACTCTCGTGGCTGAGGGGGGTCGGCATCCGTATGCTGGCAAAAATTAACGTAGCATCCAATACCCGCGATACCCTTCCATAGATAATGTGTATTTTATAGCGCTATTCGTTTCATAAGGTGTGATTCTGGTGTCGACACCTTTTGTTCTCCAGCGCCGCACACAATTTGCTTCAGCATCGAATTTATCCCTTTCGGCCGAGCGACTGCCTCAACTGCGCCTGTTCCGAGCAGTTTTGCCTTTCACAAAAACCGTAGACTTCGAGAGATGCATCGCTTGACGTCGCCTATCGATGGGACGGGCCTTCCTCGTCGTGTGGACGTGCGTCGCAAATTGAAGGGTCGTGGGTCAAGATTTCATTTCAGCGACTTTGACTTGTCACGTAGAGTGCAAGGAAAACCTTGTGACCTATCCGTCCACGTTAACCGGCGCTAAGTCCGACAAAGGCAATAGAAGAACTGGGCGGAGCTAGGTGAAGCGGTTTGTTGGGGAGGTCGGTATCTACAGGCCTCGAGGCACGTAGAGGCTAAATTGAGCGGCGTGTCGATCGGAGTTGCTTTGCGTGCAGTGCCCAGCGTCATAGGAGATAACGGGCTCCGCTAGGAGGCGTGTGCAACATTGTGCTTCGGAGAAGCGACCAGTGACAGAAGGGGTGTTCCGCGGAGGTAGACAAGGCCATCGTGTTCCGGTGTGGTTGACTCACGGCATATCGCGGGCTGATAGAAATACTAGAGAAACATGTCTTCAGGCTGCTAACGCATGAAACCCATGCCAATGTCGACAATAGAAGCCCGGAAGCCTTGATTTAACCACAATCGATACCACCAGCTTGCAACATGTGCTGCAGAGGGCGAGCCAAGGGCAGGTCTTTAGTACCAGGAATTGCACTTCGCAGGATGAGTCATACTGGGCCATAAAACTCGCCCGAACTCTAAGTCGCTGTTGCTGCCTTGGGGGATCGGGCTTAATTGCTGATAATCGAGCCACAAAGCGGAAAGTGATGAGAGCTTGTCACAAGCAGGAGGAATATATGCCTAGTACTTGCGAGAGCCCGCGACGTTTATAATAATATATGTATGTAGCCGAAAGACTCGAGGAGGCCGCGAAGCTGACTCTTCGAAACCGAAAGCGGACCGGAAAAATCTAAGACAAGCGAGGCTAGAAAAATCTCCAGCATATTCACCAGCCTGTTATCAGATATAACCGTTTCGGAAGATAAAGCTCGGCAGGAGTCCACATAAACTCCGTTCCGACTATCCGGAAAGCCAGCCACCGGCCTTGACCTGGAGGAAGGAAGAACACGTTCCTCGCTAATGACATTCCACCACGAAGCAGTCTTCGGGATGTGGGTTCGTGCAGGGTAAAGACCGGAAGAACACCAAAGGCCTTTGGAAAGAGTTGGAAGCGACTTTGAGCTTGACTACCGAAACAGCAGAAACTCCGAGGCGTTTCGCCTCCGAAGTCCCGGAGATCCCGCAACACCAACCGGAGACTGAGCCCCCGGCGCAAAACCTTGAAGGTCTGGATAATATCAAGGGCGTGCGGGGGAAAGGCGAGAACTAACGAGAGGTGGCAGGGATCGAAGCGATTCTTCCCGACGCTGAACCTTAACCGCTCAGCTGGAGACCCCGCACCGCGGGACACCGACGCCGCGCGTGCACACAACACAATAACGCTCTTGTACGTTTGGTAAAGGTATTGATAGTGAGATCGGGTAGCAGCTTGATGTTTGAACAAGGAGCATCAAATGTGAAGAGGACGACGAGAGGCACAGGGCACGTTTCACGGCGAAAACTAGTAAAGGACGAGGACTCGAGGTGCGTAGGCTCGGAGCGAATGATCAAGGACTGGTACACCAGGGGGATTACATATCCAGCGGTCAGGAGACGGGCATAAGGCATGTATCCGCGCTTCTAGGAGGAGACCCCAGCTCGAAGGCCAAGGATGACAGCCGGAAAAGCTGACGGGACAACCTGGTGGCAGAAAACAATCGAGAATATCTGTGGAAGTCGGAGAAACGTCTTGCCCTCAAGGTTCTTTTATGGGCATGGTAAAGGCTCTTCGCCTAAATACAAAAGCACTTTGACCTCGGTTGATGATAGGCCTCATCCTCGAGATGGCGTTTTTACATGGCCTCCATGGGCAAGAGTACCGATGCAGGGCAGTCGAGATTTCTTCGAGAATGCCCATTTGCCATGGTAGGAGCGAAGAGTGCTCTGACCGCTGCGGCGCTGTGGAGTGGTCGCACTGCAGCCAGACTCGTTGACGCGCAGAGTGCGGATATTGGTCCCCAGTACTGGTACCCAAAAGAAGACGTTGAGCTTTCGTTACGCTTGATCCGAGCTGGAAGGGGTGTGCTGCTACTTTGCAAGTTCCCGTTGCAGTGGCGTAGGATCTCGCACATTTGTTGGGGCCTGAGCCCCGTGACACGCACAGACTCGCTGGTTGGCCAAAGGGCGAGTCCCTGGATTCAAGGCATGTATACACCATCAACTTGACTAAATATTCTAGGGTATGTCCGATCTCTCTTGAACCAGCAACAATACTGCTCTGCCGAAGGCTCCCTTGTTCACTGCCATATATGTACTGGCAATGACGTTTCTTCATGGCTGCTGCAATAAGGGCGGTTGAACCCCACTTGAGCGATTTTTTTAAATGTTGTATAGGTCGACTAACCAATTATTCCTTTCTTTTCAAGAATTGGAGCCACTTGGAAATTGTGTCAGCTCCCTGATACCGACGAAGATGGCCCCGCTCATTATCCAATTCGCCTCTTTCCGAACCCAGTAGTGAGGTTTCGGAAGCTACCTTTTAGCATTAATTGCACTCTGAAGATGAAGGTTTACGGGCGATATGACCGTAGCAGTCGCTCCTCTCAATATGCTGTGGGCGGTGGATGTCAGCTTGTTCGATGTAATCTACCGAGCTGTTTGGGGAATAGTGGGTGGGACGCTGATTCCAAGGCGGGCTCTGAGTTCAACACCATGAATTGGGAAGCCTACCTATTCTTAGCATCCAGGTCTGATCGTGAACACCCGAGATCGAAGCCGGAACGAGCATCTCATGTTTCACTAAAGGCCGGCTCGATACAAGTTGCGGCCACTACCTGTGCCTTCGATCTTCCTGAGCGATTAATGGCCATGATCCCGATAACTCGTTCTGGGGCTCGCTATAGGCACGCCAACCTACATCTTGGCTACCGGACACGTCCGATTGGCCTTCGCAGAGGCCTAGGGCATTCGTGGAAGCTCCGTGGAGCGTGGCTAGCGTAAGCAGAGCTCGACAGGTATGTGTGGAACGAGATTACCTCGTAAGGCCATCTGAACGTTTAGCTGGCAGAATGGTCACGCGAACAGAAATCCCCCTTCACCACGAGGATGCCGACGTTGCCCTGAACGAGCAACCATCGCTACACAACTAACGGGCTTATTACGGGGTAGATTCGTCGTCGCTATATTTGATACATCGGAACACCATTTGTAGGTATTCATCCATCCATCTGAACGTACCCAATTGTCTGGGCGTTACCAGCTCAATGGGAATAAGGATATATAGAGCACTGCAAGTGGGAAGTAGTCTTGCTGAATACAGGCAGACGAAGGAAGCCAAAGCGTCTGTGAGGCATGGATGAAATTCAAAAACCCAGTTAGCATGAGCACGAGCGAGGTAGTCACTTGTTCAGGTTAAACGACATGTCGTGCTCATCACCCACGAGGCGTTGCCAGCCGTGTAATTGGCATGAGCTGTTCAAAGGATGATCCTTCCTAAAAAGCGATCATAAAACACCGGTACAGCGGCGACCGCGAGCCTGCTTGGGAACATTTTAAAGTGGCTGTACACCGTGAGGAGGGCCTCCTCCTTCCTTCCCTAGGCAGTCCGATGTTCACCGAACGGCACTTGCTGACGGGCGTGTGAGTCGGACCAAAGTCCTTGCATGTGCAATAGGAAGGAACGCACGTAAACGCCATCAGGGAGTCGGAACATGCTGCGGGTGTGGGGAGTACTTGAACGGAAATGGTATGCGTTGACCAACCATCAGGAGGTGATGCAAGCTAATCCCCCTCATTCTCAGCAGTCCACCCAAGAAGCACGGCGAACTTCTATAGAATGCCAAGATGGATGGATCAATAGTGTGTATAGACGAGTAGACGCCATCAATAGCGAACACTTTCATGAAAGACGTCGGTATTGCGTATTTTCATTGTCATTCCTCGAATAACGGCAGACCTGAACTAGAGTCGAGGGTCGTGAATCGAGTACGTTCTAGAGTACATAATGAAAGAGGCCCAGAGCCAAGATTACCACCCCCGCGATATGCATTCCCAACGCGGCGATCATCGATGGCGGCAGATGCCAGGACTCACACAAGTCTCAAGAACAACTTCCCGTGCGACTTAGCGAGTAAGCTAATTGGGTGCAACGCTGCACCCTCATTGCACAACTTCATCGCTGCTATATCCGTCCTCTTCCAACCCGATGAAGAACGGATGCGCGAGGTGCTAACTGAGGTCCGGTCGGAGGACAGGGTATTCCTATTGTTTTCGCACTGCGGGTAGGCAGTCAGTCATGCATGCAATCGAGGTCGCAATCGAATAGGGGCCCAGAACGGTTTTCGAACCCGCTATATGATCGTACGGTCCGAATATTTTGCATTGAGTGCCCGCTATCGAGGAATGAGGAGAGGAATGGCTCGGACAACCCAGGGGCGGGGGTGAAAGGGGGTTGGGTCGGGAAAGAGTCCAGCCTGGACGAGCCCGGTCCCTTGTCGGGTGCGACTGGGGAAGGGATTCGGACGAACCAGCCGTTGTCTCCCAGAGACATCGGAGGATGAGAATGCCCGCTGTTATGCGGGGGTGACGAATGGACGAATGCAGGCTTTGATCCACGTTGCGGGAGTCCCTTGTTGTCGTTCTTGCGGGGGCGGCGAGAATTTAGACGTACAAAGAGAAGGGATTTGTTTGAGGAAAAGGGGATAGTCCACATTGGGATCGGGGATTGTGAAAGGTCGCACGGTTGGAAAATCTACAAACGTGGGACGCATTGCATAAGCACAGGGGAAGTTACCGAACGCGGTTGAGCTCCAACGGCGGTGAGTCCGCGGACTTTCATGCTCCAACTACAAACGTTTTCGGGGTTTTGCGCTCCAAGCGGCAGCTTACGCCTGATCGACGTTGACTCCGCCACGTTAGCGTGGCCGCCCCACCGCCTAGCTCGCATCGAACTGCTGAGGCGGACCACAGCACCCGATACCGCCCGAGCTCCAAACCCATCGGGCGACGTAGAACCGAAGTTGACGAAGAAGAGTCACAAAGCTCTAGGCCATTCCATCGTATATTCATTCTGACTTGAGTTGTTTACATCTAATAGAGGGGCCAGCCTTCATTAGGCACTAGCGAACACCAGACCGTCCAGGCCAAGGCAGGCAAGCTTATCCCAGCCACTTATCGTCAAGGCGAGAAGGTCTATCTTATCTACCTCGTTTTACAGGGCTAAATACCATTATATTATTATCGCTGCATGCTTCCCGCTGTGACCAGCATGCTTGCTGAGGCGGGCTCGCAAGTCGGGACGGCTTGCAAACGGGCACGGAATCGCGTCATCAGACATCGGGGAGGTCGAGAGGAGCGGATGATGCACACCCCTTTGCGCGATTTAGGCTGTTGAATTTTAGAGTGGTGGTTTCGGAATGAGTGTTCAGGTGTCGTCATATGTGCACAGGTGCTGCGCTGATTCGCCGAACCGTCGACTTGGTGGACAATGAGCACGAAGCATTTTGGTCGATGGAATGCCGGCAAATAGTGCACCTCGGAGAGGTCCAATCGGTAGCACGGAGAGGATAACGGACCGTCGAGCATCAGCTGTCCTCGGCGAGTGTCGCGGGCCTGAGGGCATATGATCATCGCTGAACGTCGGGAAACTTACCATGGAGTTCTAGCACATCTCGTTTAGATACGAACTGAATAGATATCTCTATGCTGTCATCACCGCAGAAGAGGGGGACGTTAAGACAACGAGTCTATCACCCATTTCGTTCATATGCATATGATCATCAACGTCGCGCCGGTGAATTATCCAAGAATACATGGATACAGCCACAAATTGCCCATGCAGCACACGACTCACCCCGGTGTTCATCCGCTTCGCTTCACTTTCAAGGAGGGAAGAAAAGGAGAAGAGTGACGACAAGGGACACCGTCTTCATCATCAGGAGTCGTAATACACGTCTCACATCGTAAATTGCGTCCGGTCTCTCAGCCAGAGCGGCGGGGTCGGTCAGAAGTTTTGAGAGAAAAAGGAGAAAGCCAGCCAGCATCTCAAGACAACACACGGCCTTGTGCATTCCAAGCGTTCACAAGCGAGTAAGTGAACAGGGATGCAATTGATGCCCGACGCGCAAAAAACGCAGGGGAGGCGCCGACTCCTATGCTGCAGACCACACTCTAGACTTGCGGCCAGCCTCCTCGGACCAGTGCCTTGTGAACGCCCCCACCCACTTACCACCGACATTTGTTTTTGGCGACAGCGTGGAATGGCACACGTATCGTATCGTGAAAGCACCGGAGGCTTCAAAGCCGGCCTTCGGTTGTTTCTTTGAGAAAGTTGAGCGATTCGCCCGGAGAAACTGGACGTGGATTTGCCAGTGTGTGCGCGCGTGCATGGAAATCCCAGGGCAGAAAGAAACGCCCAAGCACCGAAAAGAAGCGCGGGTATTATGTAGTGCCAGCCAGCACGGTCGATCCAAAGCCCAGGAGACCGAGCGAGAAAAGCGCCCTCGAAACGTTGGCAGCCAAGTGGTAAAAAAAAAGTTGGTTGCCATTGGGTCATCCCCCCCCGTCCAATCGAAGATTCGGCGGACATGTCGTGCAACGGACGCGTCGTTTTTTTGTTCGAGTGAACCCTCAGGACGTGTACGCCTCATGGTGTTTGATAGTTTCCACAGCAGCAAGGGAGCAACAGCTGGCGAACTGGATGTCGCAAGACATTCTTGGTATGACTTCCTTGCAGAGAAAGGAAGGGGAGGGTCTATCGCATCAATTGCAACGGGCCCGGTTGGCTGAGGGTGGCGAGTCGCGTGTGTCGTGTGTTGCTGCTGCGCCTTGGGCACTGGCTGTCATCGAGGCGTAGAAGAAAAAAAAAGTGCTTGAACGTTAAGAGTCATTTTCGAGTACAATTGCTGTACATACCCCGCACGGGAGAGGGAGGGCCAGGGCGCACTGCGCGCGACGTACGTTCATCGGGGAATCCAGGTGGGAGCGTCGAGCTTATATGACAACTCAGTGAGGAGAGGCCTTTTGCTCGCTCGCACCCATGCGCTGAACAAGATTCAAACTTTACAATCAAGTTCAATTGCAATCGGGGGGTAGACGACGCGAAGTTTCAACCGAAGAGAGGATGATTAATGACGGGATTATTATGTACTCACTAAACTAGCGAGTGTCTATGCGGGAAGAGCGGAAGTACATCCAAGGTAATGAGGAAGGTACAGTTCAAAAGTGCGCACTGCTTCGGATGAACTGTAGGGGGGACGAGAGAGGACAACAGAGAGAATCTTGGAAGTGTGCGAAGGGAGGGAAGGATGAGGGGACAGCAGCCAAGAACGAAGAATGAGAAAACAAAAGATAATAAAAAGACAGAATATAGAACGCCCGAAGGTGGTGGTCGAGGGGGACATGGGGGGCGCTGAGCCATAGAGAAGCACAAGTAGCATGGGATGAGATCGTAGCGTCGAAGGAGAAAAGTGGACAGGAGGTGGTCACCGGTACCAAGTGGTCCAGGGAGCGCACACTCGAATCCCAAAAGGCCCGACCTAGTCGAAGAAGGAATCAAGGTAGCAGGGGGAGCCCATTTAGAAGCCGCCGAAAATGTCGTCGCGGCCGTCCGACTCGAAAGAGGGTGCGTTCGATATCGAGTAGCCCGAGTTGTAGCCGTACGGCCTCGACGACGGCGATGCTGGCTTCGAGCGCCTGCTACCGTGACCAGATCTTGACGACTTCAGAAGAGATGGTGGGATGGGGTACGAGGTGGTATAAGCGTTTGGGGAGGGTATTGAAGCGTCTGAGAGACGGGCAAGGGCGGTGTTAGAGACCTTGGTTCTGATTCGAACCGAGGTGGTTTGGACGCTTACCAGACTCTTCAGACGAAGAGAAGCCATCGTCAGAGACCAAAGCAGGCATGGAACGGCCTTCCGACTCCATCCTGAATTGAGCGAGAGCAGCTTGCTCGTCGCGGTAAGTGCGTCCGGGGCAACCACGTTTGGGGATCGCCAGAGCGTTGGGCGTCACGTCGATCGGGCAGCGGTTGTAGTCCGTCGATGCGTGAGTGAGATAGGTGGTTGACAGGCAAGCGGAGAATTGGACATTGCAATGGCGAGAAGACGAGGAAGACGAGGAAATAGAGTCGCAGGAGGAGGTGGAAGAGGTCGAGCTCTTGCGACTGGAGGACTTGAGGATGGGTCTGGGAGCGGTAGCAGCAGAGGCCATGAGGAAAGGAGGCTAAGCAGCAGCGAGTAGAAGCAAGGTTAGGTAGCTGTTGGAAGAGGAGGAGGCTGGAGGCTGAGAGCGACGATGAGCAGCGGTGTTATGATGAGGAGGGGAGAGAGGGAGGATGGTGCGTTGGAGTCTTTATACGAGAATGAAGTATGAGGGACTTGAAGGGGAGAGCAGGGGAATGTCGGCACGGCGGCTAAGGGTCTCCATGAGGGCTTGAACCAGACTGTTGGTTCGACCCAGAAAACCCGGATAACACCATCCCCCTTGTCGGCACGCACCCAACACTCTGGCTCACAATAAACAAGAGCAATCAACAGGGATTTTTCCTTTCCGACCAGCCACCACCCTAAACGCGAGCTCACACAACGGAAAACTACGTATTCTTGCCCCACCCACCCCCGCGCTCCAACACCATTCGTACAATGAAATAACGGGCGACAGCGTAGATCTCTTTTCCTCGCCGCATCCGGGGACGATGGACGTCGGCTCCAATCCCCCCGGCGTCATTTTTTTTCAGCGTAGCGTTTCGGCGTATCAGTTGTTGTTTGTGGCCGGCCTCGCGCTAACCGGTCCGTCCGCTTCCCACTGGGCCGGTTCTCAGTATTGCCACCTCGACGCTTTTCTTCGCTCGTTCGGACATCGTGTGTAGAGTGCACAGCCCAGCAAAATATCACATACAGGCAAAAAAGGAACGATCGCATTAGACGTGCGACGGCCGGGGCCTTGGCCTTCCGTTACTTTTCTTGGCCCCAGGCGGGGTTACGGCCCACGGTTAATTTTTTTTTGGGGCGGCGGCTGCGGCGGGTTTTGTTTGCGTTGGTTCGGAGGGGAAAGATTGTGGTACCTCTTACCCACTCCCATCCCCGCATGAACACTAGATAGCGATGAGAGAGGCTTTTGAGCTTCCTCATGGCTGGAACGCCACTCCTAGGCCTACCTTCCAAACGCAGCGAAATGGGCAGAGTCTCAACCAGCGTCAACCCGGTGTGGCTATGCCCCTGGCCGACGCCGTCTGTGTGTAGGGCGGGCAAGACATTTTGCTCGCTACTGCGCCTCCTCGCCATGCGCTTGCCACAGACCAAGCCTGAGACGATCGCGCATTACACCAGAATGCGACGGCGCTCAGTTCGGAAAATACGTGAGCCTCGCTTGCATGTGTTTGACGTGGAGAACATGGGCAAAGAACCGCCGTACTCAGCTCCCGCAACCTACTCCTCAAGGGTCCATTAGGCCATGAGCGTTCTCTGACGGACTTACCAGGAAGGCATGTACATAAAATTTCCCAAAACCGCCCTGACGTTCATTCGGTGGGTGGGAGCTTCAGCGACATGCCTAACCTAAGCGCGAGGCCATCCCGTAAAGCTCTCTTTCCGTTCCCCAAGCGGCCGTCCGCTTTTTCCGACCCGCTCGGCAGTAACGTTTTGGCAAGGCCCACCTCATCATCTAATGTTCCGACAAGAGTTACAAACTCGGGCATGTGCACACCGTCTGTCGCCTGTTCCGTTGAATAGATGATCCTACCGCCCCCACCAACCCAGCTAACCGCGGATTCCCGAATGTACGCGAGCATTTGAATAATCAGTGACAGGCCAGTGCACAGAGAGAGAGCGAGAGAATTTTTTGCCCACGCTTTGAAAATGCGCCCCCGATTGGCCAGTGCTGCGAAAAGTGCGCTCGCCTCGCAGCGCTCTTTCAACCTTGTTGCATACGATCAAAGGTGCATCGACGGGGTACGAACTCCAACCCACGAGACGCAGTACTACCCAAAATCACGGAGCACAAACAACAAAGCATATTGCCCATCTCGTCCATCTCTCGAGGGTTTCTTCGTATTTTGAGATCCGTGTCCCGTGTAGCGTTGCGTTGCCCGGGTTCGCCCAGCTTCTGACGACAAGGGCACCCACTCGAACGGACGGCTTCGGCGTTATTTGATAGCTCCCTTCACTAGAAGACGCCTTTTGAGATGGATGTTTTTTCTTTCGTTTTACCTTCGGGTCGGAGGATGAATCCGAATCAGCCGACCAGAATACCAAATGGACTTTATCGCATCGGAGTCGGAAAACGCGTGCGATCCCAGCTAGCGGCTAGCGCGGGCTCGCGCAATCGGTCGTCCCATCTGGAAATCGTCCGTTCGACAAGTCAATCTGTGGATAGATGATTGGGGAGATGTGCTGCCGTACGTCCGCCGCCCCACAGATTGAAGCCGTGGTCAGTGCACTTCACACTTGGGTCAGCGGATTGTTTCATTATGTACATTTCATTACTGATACGGGATCTGCCTTTTCATCGGAACCAGTCCAACGCTCAGGAACAAAAGCAAGCACATCTGCATGCTAGCGGCCCCTTTTTTGACAGCCAGCGTTAGTTAATCGGCTCCTCTCTCGCCGCCTCGTTCCCTAAGCATGTCACCCGCTCCCATTTCGAGTGATGAAACTCTTCCTTGGAATCCTTCCGTGCGTACGGCCGTTTCCGGTGACTTCATTTTGAGAGCGGACCCACCGCACAAGCTGCGTGTGTTTGTTGAGGGAGGAATGAGATCCTGCCGCTGAGCGCGCTCTCCCTCGGATCTCCTTCCAGCTAAGCTGTTCTATTTTCGACATAGCGTGAGCTATTCCAGTGAAGCAGCGCTTGGAAGCATTCATTTTCCAAGGTAGCACCTCGGTGTGGCTGAGCCTTGGTGGTGGGTTTTGGGTGGTGCCTTCAACTCAGGTCAAGGATGGCCGTTGACCGTAGCATGTGAAGTCGATGCTCTCAAGCGCATGCCCTTTGCTTTACCATGGTACACATCCAAGATGCCATGCTAAGCTATATCGTGGTCGATCGTTGTTTTCATAGGATGCGTGGTTTTACCAGGCCTGCTATGTCAGTTTCCGTTATCGAAACTCTATATGTTCGCTTCGCTATTAGCACCGGCGGGGGAAAAAAGGAGGAAGACCGTGCACGGTGGCGTGTCTGATTCAAGGAGAAGCAATGGGAGGGGGTTGTGCTGAACTCAAATGCTTATCTCTCGTTGAGATGAAAAAGGAAGTCGAAGTCAAGTTGGTGCGGCGTGCTATGGTTGTCCGTGTTTGTCCCCACGCCCGTGTTGAATGCCCCAAGGCACGTAGGTGTGAATCGCAGGTGAAAGAAAAGCGCAGAAAGCACGGACTAAAGAAAAAAAGGGCCAAGATATTCTGCCGAACCGAGTTGGGGGGCGTGCTGAGGTAGGATGGTGGTGAAATGGGGAGGAAGCGGCCATAGCTCAATGCTTAATCGGGATCCGTCCAATGGCGTTGTCCGCAGTGACCCCTTGGATCAGCTTCCCTATCTCACACCCCTGCTCAAAGGCCGTTATCATGCATCGGAGGATGAGAAACCAGCGGATTGCAAACGTTTGCTAGGGAAGGGACACCGTTAGCGCTGGACACATTCGTTCTCTCGGCTTGCCCTTTTTCGCCACGCAAGGGTTTTCGCTATTCCGATCCGGGATTCCGAGGGACGAATGGAGCAGAGCATGCCGGTTCCGGGATCGACAGGCATGCTTTGCATGTATCCACTCTGCTAACCTGAACATGGAGTCGCAATTGGGCGCTGCGAATCGGGGCTAACGGCGTTCAACCCCGATGACGATAGCGTGTGTGTGGCTTCCTTTGTTCCGAACTGTTCTTTGATTTCCCGTAATCCACTTCACGCCCACTCCAAGATGACGAAAAGGCATTTGAAACTGGCTACAGAACGGTGAGTTTCAGATGATTGCGTTAGATCGTTTCCATTTCCAGAAGCTAAAGGCGATCGATGGTTGAAGTAACTAACCGGGAGAAGAAATGTGACGTCAGCAATCTACGCACGCTCGGACCTGGATTGCCGAATGCAGAAGAATTGAAGGGACCCTCTTTTTCTTGTTTCATTCCTTGCTCTGCGGCTGTGTATGACCCTCCTCGTTTTCTAGTGCTGGTCGTTTGCCTTTTGCCTTTTCACTAGGCGCTCGATAGCCGACGAGCCAGGTGATTCCGATTGAGTTGTTCGTCGTCGGCGACGGCAACGACCACTACTGCTAGTGCGATCAAACAAGGCAATCTGGTCATTGGGCTTCCAAGAAATGACGTCGGTGGTCAAATGAAGCTGTAGTTTGATAAGGCCGGCGGTTCGAACGATATATTTGTTGCATGAAGTCGCCGGTCTATTAACTCCGTCATAGGGAGGAGAAACAGGACAACGGAGAGCTCGCGCGGTTGGCGCAAGTGGATACCCATCAAGAAAGCCTCTGCTTCACTGGGTTCGTAGAATCATCAAGCCTTGAAGCATGCCTGCAACGCGACAAAATGCCGGAGGCGCGTCTGCCCTGCTTCCCGCGTCGTCATTGGGGCGCGCTCCACCGCGGAATGGCCGTCACCTTCGTTCAACTGTAAGTCAGCTCCCTTCCAGGGTCGACTATCTCAACCTCCCTTATAAGGTGCTGCCCAGTTTCGTCATGCCTTGCTTCTCGTTCTCTTCTTTTCGTCCCGCTATGGCTTGACACGCACGCAGACGCAGGAGAGTTCTGATCCCGGTCAACTCCACCTGTTGCACCCGTCTCGGTTTGGCTTTCGAGCTACTCCTTTCTGTCAATCGTCTTTGGGGGTACTCATCTCGAACGAACGTTCGGGGTGGTTTTCAGAAAGATGACGCTGGATGTGGCTATCGTCTTGGATCAGAGCAGAACACCTCTTCATGAAGGTTCGCAACGTCATGGTTCATCGCAGGTAGCTCTGCCAAGGCTAGCCGTGCGTGGTTCGTACTGAAGACGTGTCTTCTATGCCTACGGGCGTGTCCTACATCTCCGTTGACTTGGACCCCTGATTCCCAACACGTCCAAGAGCTGGACTGTCGATCGCTCGTCTATTCCCTATTAATATCACTCGGAAAGACGGACCGGAGTCCTTCAAGGGCACCTCGACTACCACCCATCACACTTGTCTGGCCGAGTGCTCCGCCTCCGTCGGCGAGAGGGCGATAGTCGAGATTCTCAAGGCCATTTAAAAGAGCTATATTCAGAATAAACTGCTTAGACTATTCTCTATAGTTTATCTTCAATTGAGTTCAAAGAGCTCCTTGGTTTAGGCGAAAAGCCTTTTCACTCGGGCCCTTTCGAAAAAGGCTGACAGAAGAGGCACAACAAGGCTTTCTTCGATTTATCCTGATTCCTGTGAATATGCCCCATCGTTCTAAGTACTGTCGACAGGTTTACCTCGGGCACCCGAGCAGCTTTTTCCGACTGTCTCCCCGTCCGAGTTGGGATCTCCGCTTGCGCGATCGCACGAGCGTGTGTCGTATGTACATCTGCCCATCTTGGCAGAAGATTTACCTCCGGACCACCCCGGCTTAAGATTCCCTTTGGTTCATTATTATCCCATTCCCGAGCCTACGCACCTCGATTCCTCGTCCCTGCTCGCCACGAAACGTGTTGATTGAACGTACACAACCCACCCCCTTCCCCGTTGTCGTCCTCCCCATCTGATTCTCCCCATACAAATAATAACTCGAGCTGCCATCCGAACTCAGCATCAAACCCCTTCTTCCCTTCCTCTCCATAAACGTCAAATGTCGGTGGTTTTGATTACGCCTCATCGGTATCTCGCGGGGGAGGGCGCTTCACTGCGGGGTGCGGGGCAGTTAAGGTTCAGCGCATCGGGAAGAATCGCGTTAACCCCTGCCACCTCCTCGTTAGTTCTCGCCTTTCCCCGCGCGCAAACCAGACTGCACAAGGGTGCTATCTAGACCATCAAGGTTTTGCGCCGACGGCTCAGTCTCCGGATCGTACTGCGGGACCTCCGGATAGGGCGTCTCGGAGTTTCTGCTGTGTCGGTGTAGAGAAGCTCAAAGTCGTACCGAAGCATTTTTCGTTGCTGCAAGAGGCCTTTGGATCTTTACTCTCTTTGACTACGATGCGTCTCGCTTTTGGAATCGTGTGGTAGGGTGAAACGTGCATGGGGAGCTCGTTATCAGGCAATGGGTGCGTGCGTGCAAGTACCCATCCTCCGGGCTTGGATGAGCTTTCCGGATGGTCGGAACGAAAATTTTGATGTCTTCGAGACCCTTTGCCGTGTCTGTAATTATACTCGCTTATCTCTGAGAATATTTGCAATTATTTTTGGAAGTGCTCTGCCAAGCCATGTGCGATCTCGGAGACGTGGCGTGGTGCTTTTTCAGACCGCGTCTCAGTGCCGGCTTTTGGTTGAAGATCACCTTAGCCCGTCCCTTCAATATTCAGAAACGATCTTGAAGAGTCATAATCATACCTTTCAACAAAAATCTAATAGCCAGTCATGAATCACGTCGGACCCTGCTTCGGCTTTTTGCGACTTCCGGGTACTACGGACTACGCTCCCACCCAACCTAACCCTCGAGGACTTCGACGATCAGTACGACTTCCGGTAGGGTTATGCGCAAACCTAATAGCCACGATGGACTCGACGTGTGGGAAACGCCTCGTTACGTGTTATCTGCAACACTCAGCCTCTCGGTGCTGTCGCTATCTGGCATGGTCGGGTCAACGCGAGGGAAACATCTTCCAGCAGTATCGGCGTGGATTTCATCGCCATACCAGCATGCTGGGATCAGTGACCGGCGTTTTCGTCCCACCCGCGACTTGCCGTCAGCGGACAGGACCGAAGTGTGGACGTTCGCAAACACGTCCGCGGATCATGCTAGTTCCTCGACTATCTTTGCACGCCGAAGGACAAAAACGTTGCGAAGTGTCACAGATTTTCATTATCTCCTATGACGCAAGCTGGCGGTGCGTCCATAATAACAAAACTCCGAACGCCGTGCCGCTCAATTTTGCCTTTACATGCCTCGAGGCCTGATACCGACCTGCCGAAAGAAGCATCCGGTTTGACGTAACTCCGCTCCCAGTCCCTTCTATTTCCTTTTTGGTTAAGACTCAGCACCCCTGATTGACGTGGACAGATAGATAAGTCACAAGGTTTTACTTGCACTCTAATAAGTGATAGTGTCGAAGGGCTGGTCGAGGGTCGTTTTTTTTGTTGAAATGAAATCTTTTCGATGACCACGGTCCCTTCCTAGGCCGCCACACGGTTTTGGAACACCCACTCTCATCGATAGGCGACGTTCGTTCCTCGATAGCGCCGTCTTCGAGCAAAGGCTAAACGGCTCGGAAGAGCCGCAGTTGAGGCTGTCCCTCGGCCGAGCGAAGGGGTGAGTGGGGAGGTGATCCAACTGACGATTCAGGTGAGCAGTCGTATCGTACCAAAGATGTTCCGGTCAGTCTATTGAATAGACGCTGATTTAGCGTGCCGTACTGTCTAGATGGGTGATTGAACAAAGTGATCATTCATTCCAGAGCATGCGGCTTGGAAGTTGGCTGCAGTTCCTCAAGGCTATGCCCGTCAACTTGGCCCTATGCCGCAAGTAGTACATCACGCGCAATTGTTTTCATTAGAATCTAGCTAAAGCTAGAAGATTTTTGAAGCAATGGTCCACGTATGATGAGGTGAGCCTAATACAGGACTGCGATAGGCCTCTCTGTCGTCATGGGGGACTCGAGATGAAACACATGAAAAGAAACTTCAAAACGAACATTTGTTCGTAACAAGCGTTGTGCTATGTTCTATGTCTACTGGCCGGCACCTGGCCGCAGGTCAGCCCGACTCCTGCTGTCTGAAATGACCAACGTGACTCCCATGGCAGCCAGTTCTGTGGCACCCCCTTCGAAGCTTCAGCCGGGATCGGGTATGCAGTCAATGAGCGTGACTTTCTGAAGACTCGCCTTCGAAGACTTCCGTAAGTATTGCTGGCGAATTCCGATCATTCTTGTCAAATAGCTAAGGTTGAAGGTCGTCCCTTGAATGACGAGCTCCCCGAGCGACTCGAATGGCCAATCCTCGTCTTCCGTCGGGTCAGAAGGAAGGACGGGATAATTGCTTCCTAACAGATCCAGCACGTCCTTAAGACTCCCCACGGTCCTCACATCCCAGAACATCCTGAAATCTACCCAAATCTTGGTAATGTTTAGGCCACTAGCCTTTTCAGGATGGATAGGTTGCTTTTATCCGTATCGCTAAGCGTAACAGATAGCGGAGGGTCTCTGATATGTGCCTGAACGGCTTGCATCAGGGCGTGGAATCCATTATCCGCCCAGCCTGTGAGTGGGTCTGGATATAAGTCAAATCTGACCTGGCCAACAGTATACGCGGTCCTCGACTTCGAGCTGGATCCGCGATAGATTTTATGGCGGCCTCTTGCGGTGATGCCAAGCGTCCTGTGTGAGCATAGAGGAATTGGCAGATGTCGGAGGGGGAAATCTCTGAAGTTATTGCCTGGTCGATTTTCGGGAAGCATCGGCTGCGACTTGGGAGGCGGAGTATTGGAACAGTGCATAATGCGTCAAGGTTTACGTCAACTTCTATATCGATTTCCTGGAGGCATGGCAGATCAATCAGCGAAGGAGCGTCCGCCATCTCTGCAGCTGACTCCGGTCCATTGTCGGCATGAAGGGTAAGCTTTGAAAGGCTACTACATGCGCTCAATAAGCGGAGCAAGTTTACTTTGATATCCATCGGAGGCTTGAGGATCAGAATTTGGAGCTTTTGGAGCCACATTGCATCTGCGCTTGGGTACCAACCAACTACGCGGAGATGCCGGATTCCTGGTAGGTCGGATCCTATATATTCGGGGGCCAAATCGCCGTTCCTTATTTGCAAGGCCATAGCCCTTTTTAACTCCAGAGTCCGTAGATCCGGCAATCCTCTACGTAGAGCACGGATCACGGAATCATAGGCGGCTTCGTTGTCCGACCGGATGCTCCGGACTTGTGTCGTATAGCCCAACAACACAGAATCGCCGCGACCAAGTAGAGAAACCGAAATTAACCCTTGCCTCCGCATCAAGTATAGACAGAGTGGTGTTTGTTGGGCTCGAGCTAGGATTGACTCCACCACCCGCTCCGGAGCAGCAATGTCGATTGCACACCAATACTGTGGACTGGATAGAAGGAACGCGTTCCAGGCAAATGATACACAGCGCATGTTGAAGAGATCTCTGCGGTGTTGCTCCAGGTCGTCCAGAGGTAGGTCATAATCGTGAATTCGGTTCAGGTTAAGAGCCATTCCCCAAATAAGATGAATAACATCGGCTGGGGCTGGTTGAAGGGTAAATGATCGTTCCTTTGGCGACGCGTTGTGATGTCTATAGCATCAGATATTCTGATTTTGGCCGCTGCTGAAGACAACGTTGGTGATCGACTGGGTGAGATGCACAATAATGTTAGTTATCGCCTAAAGGTTCAGGTCAAGGAAGCTCGCCTTACTCTGCAGCGCCTCTTAACAAATCGTCTATAAAGCTCTTGAATCGTGGTTGAACGAGCTCTTGAATCGTGGTTGAACGAGCTCTTGAAGGGAATTCATGGCTGCACACGGCATGATTGGGCTTGAGTGAATTCCAATCGGGTCAAACTTTCTAGAACGAAGGCAACGTACTTTAGAATACGTAATCTCCACTCAGGCTCCAGACTTTGTTGTAGGATAATTTCAGCTGGATGTTATATTCGCCGTTTGGAAAAGGGTGATGCGAGCGGGACTGACGTGTGCGTGGATGGGAGTTTGGAATCGTTGGTCTAAGCAGTCTCTCACGCCATCAGTCTAAGTGGTGGGATAAGGAGGGGAATATCAATCTCTAAGAAATTGCAACGCTACATTGTGAGATGATCAGGTTAGCATGGAAGCAACCTTATATCACTTTGTATATCCGCGAGAATCCCTTTGGAACCATCAAGCCAACACCCGTTTCACCAGAGGTTCGCGTTGTATTTCTCAAGTGAAGCATATTATTTTGGAATCTTGGTAGCATAACACTAGACGTGTGAACGCTTTGCATTTTGGTTATGGTTAACGCCGCGCTCGCTTGAAAACATCCTGCATGTCATCCCACAGCAACGCTTTGCTTGTCGGTTCGCTTCGAGCGTCCTGCATCAGCCGACTTCATTCTCGTTATTTGGAAGTCAGTCAAGAATGAACTCTCCTGCCATTTGAGAGATGATCGTTCTTTACGCTCACGAGGCCTAATCTACCTCGGCATGCCTCAAGGCCTTGATCTAGACATCCTTGCAGGAAGGCATGCATAAATTTCACGTAAGTTCGACGTGCCCTGCTACAGCAGAAATTAGGGGGTTTCGCAAGGTTATGAACGCACTTTGCTTTGAAAGAGGGCCTAGAATACGAAATAAACGTGTTCCCAAGGAGAGCCTAGGTCTTACATGCACTGCCGTCCGCTAGGACGATGGTAGGGTAGCGCTTCTAGGCGAGGAAGGTAAAGCCTAAACGGTTCGGACAGGGCGCATCTGAGGCAATGTGTCGGCCGATAGTATGTCTATGGTCTGAATATTTTGTCCATTAAGGAGTCAAACTGCCACATGTAGGAGAGGAGTGTCGGGTGAGTGCATGTGGACACTCAATGGAAGTTCGGAATCGTTGGTGTAAGTAGTCTCTCACGCCACTGGTCTGAGTGGGATGAGGAGCGGAACATCGACCTCGAAGAAGTTGCGACAATACCTTGTGAGACTACCGGACTAGCATGGAGGTAACCTTCATATCACGAAACGCGTTGTATATCCGCAAGAATAACTTTGAAACCATCGAGCCAACCAGTTTGACGGGAGGCTCGCGTTGCACTTTTCTGGTGAAATCTTTCTCATATGAAGCCTATTACTTTGGCACCTTAGTAACAAAACACTAGGCGTGTGATCAATTTACAGTTTGGTTAGGTGTTAATGCCGCGCTTGCTTGAATGCATGCTGCATGGTGCCCCACAGCACACTTTGCTTGTCGGTTCGTTTCTAGCTTGCTACATCACCCGACTTCATTCTCGTTATTTGGAAGTCGGTCAAGAACGAACTCTCCTGCCGTTTGGAGCAATAACCGTTGTCTGAGCTCACGAGACCTAATTTGCCTCGGCATGCCTCAAGGCCTTGGACCAGACATCCTGAGGGAAGGCATTCATTTCACGTAAGGAAGTTCGATTTGCCTTGCTAGGGCAGAAATCGGGGGGTTTCGCAAGGTTATGAGTACACTTTGCTGTGAAAAAGGGCCTGGAATACGAAATTCACGCGTCCTCGTGGGGCCTAGTTCCGAAACTGCCGCCCGTCGGGAGCATCTTGCGTTAGCGCTTCTGGGTGAGGAAGGTAAAGCCTAAACGGTTCGGACGGGCCGCATCTGATACGATCTGTTGCCAATATTAGGTTTAAACGAGCGAAGGCAGCTTGGGGACTTTCATCGCTTTGAGCGTCGACTTGGTCATCATGCCCTGTTCTGCGAGTAGTACATCACACGCAGTGGTATTCATTCGAAACTAGCAAAAGAAGATATCTAAACCAATGGTCTCGCCTATGAATGATTATATGGGCATGATCAAACATCACGAAAGGCCTATTCGTCGGCGTAAGCCCTTGAGGATGAGATTCATAAGAGAAACTTCACGTCTTTTGAGGCAAACATCGAGTCGGACTCGTGGCGAGTGTCTGGCCGTAGGTCAGTCCGAGTGCCCGTCCGAAATCAACTTAACTCCCGTGGCAGCCAGTTTTGTGACAGCATCGTCGAACGTCGTGCGTAGAGTGAACAGGATATAAGCGTGATTTTTTGGAGCCACGTCTTCGAATACTTGCGTAAGTATTGCTGACGAGCTTCAATCATTCGTGTCAACTGCCTGGGGTCCAACTCGGTCTCCTCCAGGGTGAGCTCCTTTAGTGACTCGAACGGCCACCTTTCTTCATGCTCCGCTGACTCGGGGGTAGAGAGAGTATGCTTGTTTCCTAATATTCCTAGAACTTCCACTGTTCCCATTCGCTCCATGTATTTAACCCTAATTTTGGCCGCATTTAGGTTCCCTAACCGTTGCCAAATGAATAGACCCCATTCGTCGACATCGTGAGGTGTCAAGATAACCGGAGGGTTCTTGATATGCGCTTGAACTGCTTGGATCAGGCCGTGGAATTCACCGTATTCCTCGTCGTCCAGTGCTGGAGATAAGTCGAGTCCTGCTGTGCCAATAGCATACGCGACCCTCGGGTAGGAATCAGGGGCATGATAAATTTTCATGGTGGTTTCTTGTGGTGGTGACGAGCCATCCGTGTAGGGATAGAGGAATCGGCAGATGTCGGAAGGGGAAACCTCGAAGGATATATCGTCGTCGATTCGTAGGAAGCGTCGGCTGTAGTTTGGGAGACGAAGTCTTGGAACAATATAACCCACGTCAGGGCACATATACACTCCCATATCAACTTCTTCGAGGTAAGGAAGATCGATGACTGAGGGAGCGTCAGTCATCTCTTCAA
>KN823018.1:27362-45099 GCA_000827465.1 Tulasnella calospora MUT 4182 | reverse complement strand
CGAGGTAAGGAAGATCGATGACTGAGGGAGCGTCAGTCATCTCTTCAACTGACTCCGGCCCGTTATCGGCATGAAGAGTTAGCTTCGAAAGATTGCGACATGCGCATAACATGCGGAGTAAGTGTACGTTGAGCTCAAGTGGCGACTTGAGGATGAGAACCCGGAGTTTTTGGAGCCATAATGCGTCGCCGCTGGGCTGCCATCCAGCGGTTGTGAGGCAGCGAATTCGTGGATCAAATTTTCAGGAATGAGAACGTCGTAGATAGAAATATGCAATCTCCGTTCAGTCTCCAGCCAGCTTGAGGTTCGGTCGGATGCTTCGGAAAGGATGTCCCGGGGAGGGTGAAGTATGTGTTGGTCGTCGGCGTGAAGGCTGGAATTAGTCGTTCTCCCACGGCGCCATCTCGGACTTACACCATTCCTCATTGACGAAACGTCGACTCGGTCTTCGTGCCCTACTCAGTAAGTAGCATATCATGCGCAGTCGACTTTTCCTTCGAATTTTAGCAAAATATTATACTCGGAGAAGTGGTCCAGCTTAATTAAACAAGCCTGATACAGATTTTAAAGAGGCTATTCTTGGGCATGGATACTGAACATGAACTACATAAAAGAGACTGCGGTTGAAAAGACTAGGATCCCAATTTACCACCTGGTGTTTAACCGACAACGAGCAAGGAAAACGAGGGGGCTGCGTTCGTCCGCGATGAACGCCGAGCTGGATCCTATGCCTCGTGACGAATGGCTTGGCACAAGTCAGCGGAAGCCTCCATCTGAATTCACCAGCGTAACTCCCATGGCAGCCATTTGCGTGATAGCCTGTTCAATCTTCGTGCCGTAGGGTGAGCGGTCAACGAGCGTGACCTTCTCGAGCCACGTCTTTGAAAACTTCCTTAAGTACCGTCGGCGAATTCTAATCATTCTTGTTAAATAGCTGATGTCGACGCTTGCCCCCTTGATGATGAGCTCTCTTAGTGACTCAAATGGCCACTCTTCGTCCTCCGCCACATCCGAAGGGAGCACAGGATAGTTGCTCCCTAGGATGTCCAGCAGGTCGGTAGTACCCACGCGCCCCGTGCATTCTACCCAAATCTCGGTAACGTTTAGGTCCGCTAACTTTCGCAAGGTAGATAAGCAGCCTTCATTTGGATTACGAAGCCTAACAGACAATTGGGTATTCTTGATACACGCCTGAACGGCTTGCATCAAAGCGCGGAATTCATCGTATTCCCCGCTCGTCAGTCGCCCCGGACATAAGTCGAGTCCTCCCTTGCTAAAAGTATACGTGGCCCTCGACTGGTTAGTAGAGTTGTGATATATCTCGATGTTGGCTTTTGGTGGTTGTGACGAGCCGCCTGTGTGGGAATAGAGGAATCTGCAGATGTCGGAGGGGGGAGCCCACTGGAATACACCCCGAATTCGCAAGAAACGTCGACAGTGGCTAGGAAGGTGAAGTATTGGAGCAATGAATCCCGCGTCAACGGGTAAATCAACTTCTATATCCATTTCCTGAAGACACGGCAGATCGATAAGGGGAGGAGCACCAGCCATATCTTCAGCTGAGTCTGGCCCATCATTCGCGTGAAGGACAAGCTTCGAAAGGTTGTGACATGCGCTTAATATGCGCAACACGTCTACAGACAGACGCAATGGAGGCTTGAGGATAAGAGTCTGGAGGTTCTGGTGCCACATTGCTTCTGCGCCGGGCAGCCAACCAACGGCTATGAGATGCCGAATTCCTGGGAGGTCGGCCTTTGTATATTCGGGAAAGAACTCCTCTCCCATGAACTCCCAATCCATATCTCCTGCTAACTCCAGAGTCTGTAGATCCGGTAACCCGCCGCGTAGCATACGACCTGCGAGATCGCAGGCATCCTCGTCACGGCCGTCCGACCGGATGGTCCTGACTTGTGTCGTATAACCCGATAACACCGAATTGCTGCGACCAAATAGAGAAGGTGAGCCCCTTGGGGACCCTCTTTTCAAGTATAGACAGAGTGGTGTTTGTTTGGCTCGGGCTAGGATCGACTCCACCACCGGCTCGGGAGCAGCGACGTCAATTGCGCACCAATACTCCGGACTGGAGAGAAGGAACGCATTCCAGCCAACCGATACACAGCGCATATTTAATAGCTGTCTACGGTGTCGTTCCAGGTCATCCAAAGGTAGATCGTAATCGTGAATTCGGTCGAGTCTCAGAGCCATTCGAAAAATAAGGCGGATGATGTCTGGTTGAAGGGGACATGTTCGTTTCTGCGGCGGCACAAAGTCACCCCAATAGTATCAAATATTTCGATTTTCGCCGTCGTTGAAGACGGAGTTAGCGATAGACTGAATGAAAAGCAAGGTCGGTTATCGCATAAAGGTTCGAGTGAATAGGATAGCCTTACTCTCCGGCGACCCTAAGCAAATCTTCTAAAAATTTATCGAATCGTGTCTGAACGAGCTCTGAGAGGGGATTCATGCCTACACAAGATGTTGTGGTGCTTGGGTAAATTCCGGCACAGTCACCCTTTCTGAAATGAGGGTAGCGTACTTTGGAATATGTAATATCACCTCAGACTCCAGGCTTTATTGTGGAGTAATTTCAGCTCGAGACTTTATCGGCCACCTTAGCAAGCGTGACCTGGGTGATCGCGATGGATGTGGTTGCAGTTTGGAATGGTTTGCATAGGCAGTCTCCCACGCCATTAGTCGACGTCGTGGAATGAGGGGTGAAACAATCTCCAAGAAATGACAACCTTAACTTGTGGGATGGTCGAGCCAGCATGAGAGAAACTTTAATATCCCAGATTTTCTGTATATTCTCCAGGATTTTAGGAATTTGATACCATCTCACCAACACCTGCTTCGCAAGAAATTCGGGTCGCGCGTTCTTGGTAAAATGTTCCTCAAATGAATCCCATTACTCTGGCCTTCCGGTAGCACAGCACTAAGTGTCTGAAGGCTTTGTACTGTGGTTAGAATTATTATTGTGCTCGCCTGACTACATGCTTCACGCCATCCCACAGTAACACTCTCCTTGCGGATTTCCTTCTAGCTTCCTGCATCAGCCGACTTCATTCTCGTTATTCGGAAGTCAGTCAGGAATGAACTCTCCTTCCATTTTGAGCAATAACCGTTTTCTGAGCTCACGAGACCTAATTTGCCTCTGCATGCCTCAAGGCCTTGATCCAGACGTCCTGAGGGAAGGCATTCATTTCACGTAAGGAAGTTCGATCTGCCCTGCTAGAACAGAAATTCCGGGGCTTCGCAAGATTGTGAATACACTTTTCTGTGAAAGAGGGCCTGGAATACGAAATGAACGTGCCTCCAGGAAGGGCCTAGTTCCAAAACTGCCGTCTGTCGGGAGCATCTTTGGTTAGCGCTTCTGGGCGAGGAAGGTAAAGCCTAAACGGTTCGGATGGGACGCATCTGAGGCGATCTGTCGGCCGATATTAGGCCTATAGTCGCAAAAAGTTTGCCTATGACGGCTTCACCCTGCCACAGGCAAGAGAAGAGTGTCGCCGTCAGGGGGGAGCGCGGCATCCTGCACAAAGTGTGACAACCAATTGGTTCTCACGGTTCTCTCCTTTAGTTGCAGTCTTCGGTATCTCTTAAACTTAGAAGGCAACGGCAAATTCTCCTCACGATCCTTTTCGGAGGTGCTAGAGTTGTCGAGCAGTAAGTCAAGTTTACTGTCTTTGCCCCCAAATCTTGTTCACTGTCAAGGCGCACCTTTTTTTTTTCGCTTAGTGCAAACAATTGCGCCCAGGCGATGAAGCACTATACTGGACCATTCAACGTCTTGCTGCTATTCATTCTGCATTGCGTTGCTGTGGGTGGTGAAGATTGAGAGGCTGTTACGACCGATGTGACGTCATGGGAAGGCGCCACTGCTTCCCTTCAAGTTGGCGTTCATCGCCTATTGGACGGTGGAACGCGGGTTTGCAGATCACTCGGCATTCGTTTGCCTTTGGAATCCTTGGAGCCTCCGTCATGGTGGCGTCAGGACTTGCGTTTTCCCGCAGTCGGCACTTTAAACCCTCATCCCGCCGGCTCCGACCTCTTTCACCTCCCACCTTTACCTCACCACCGCCGTAAACGAGCTACTACCGAACATACAAATCGCTTGATACTACCAAAAACAAGGGTTTCAACATGGCGTTCGGTCTTAGCCATCACGAACGCAACAAACGCAAGAACGAAAGCGGTGGACCAAAACGAATACTCCTCACCAATGGCCGGTTCCCCGTCACCATCGACCTCGCTCGTCAACTCAAGCGGGCGGGCCATTCGGTCTACTGTGTCGATCCCATGGAGTACCACGTCTGCAAATTCAGCAACGCGGTGAAGAAGTCGTACTACATCGATGCCCCTCACGTCAAACCTCAGGGTTACATCGACGGAGTGAAGAAGGCGGTACGGGAACAAAACATCGACATGATCATACCTTTACATGAGGAGATCTTCTATCTCGCCAAGTCCGGGGAACCGGAAATCCTCGATCGACTCTTCGCACCGGATTTCAAAGTCCTCCTTCGCCTTCACAACAAGTGGGAGTTCTCAAAATGGTTGGGAAGAATTGGGTTGGATCGTCCCACGACGCGGTTGTGCAAGTCTAGAGAAGACATACTGGCGCTAGACTTGTCGAAGGAGCTGGCCTTGAAACCCGTCTTCGGGCGAGCCAAGTCTGGGGTCTACCACCATAAACCCAACGAACCCATACCGGAGGATATTCCAGTCAACGACGAGATTCACTATATCGCACAGGAATGGGTTACAGGCTCCGCCTTCTGCTCCTATATGGTCGTTCGAAAGGGTGGCATTCAAGCGTTCACCGTGTATCCAGTAATCGAGACATTGGATGGGTCAAGTTGCGTGTACTTTAAAGCCATCGAACACGAAGGCATCAGGAACTACTGCGAGCAAGTCGCGAAGAATCTTCCCAACACTGGCGCTCAAATTGCCATGGACTTCATCCAAACTGCCGAAGGCCGTCTGGTCTCTATCGAGTGCAACCCGCGAGCAACCTCGGGGATCCACCTCTATTCCGGAACGACACACCTCGCTCGAGCTTTAGCGGACCCGAATCACTTTCCACCATCTCTCGCAAAAATCGGCGCTCACCGACAAGTCGCTCCTGGGATGATTATGTGGGAGAAAAAGGACGTCAACGTCAAACGGTATCTCCAACACCAAAAACGATTGATGAGCAGTCGAGACGTGGTTTTCACTACGAAGGACTTACTCCCGGTGCTCATGCAACCGTTTTTGTTGACAAGTTACTATAAGATTTGCCAGGAAAGGAAGATGAAGTTGCCGGAGATGTTTCAGTGGGATTTGACCTGGGAGCCTCAGGGGGAAGAGCTGGCATGGGCTAGGAGACTCATCGAGGAGGAAGACGCAAAGGATGAACAGGTGGGGGTGAAGCAGGAAGGCCAGCAGGAGGAGATGGACGGGACGGTAAGAACCCACCAGGATTAGGTTGTGCCGTTGGCTGCCGCACCGGAAGCCTCGGTCTGAGCAAAGACTTTGGTTCCCGACACCGTTTCTCTTTAGGCCTCTTTGGACGCTGTATATTCCAGATCCTTTGTATGTTACGTTATCTGCGACTTGGACTTTGTTTGTTCGAGGCGCGGCACCGAGCCCGAGTCTCCCAGAGCAAACCCACCGAAAGCGCCACTGACGTAACTTGTTTGCCACTCCACTTCCAGCTGTGGGGAATGGTTCTCCAGTGCCCAACTCTTTGCCCTGCGCAGTTTGGTGTCCTGACGTGCTATTCGACGTACTCATGATGCAATCCCTGTCCCTGCGGTTCTCGGTCATCACGGACTTCCCTACGCTCGCTTCTGTTCGACCTTCCGCCCACCACCTCCCTTCCGCATCTCTCCCGACATCATGTCGCATCCTATCGCTCGCGCTATTAAAAACGATCCGTTCCGATGGCCGTTGTACCTCCAAGCAGTATTCTGGCGAACTCTGATGGGCATTGGGATGTTTCTGCACAAAATCGCATACCCTCGCCCCCTCAAACCTCGCTTCGTGAAGTACATCGACACAACCCTGGCTGCAATGCCGGGCCGGGTTCGCCTGGTCTTTTATACACCCAAGGACTACGGGGCACCGGGCAAAGAGGGTAAAAAATACCCCTGTATCGTCAATTTCCATGGGGGCGGGTTTACGATGGGCACGGCCACGGACGATTGTCGATGGGCTACCGCGGTGTGTGAGCAGGCAGACACAATGGTGTGCAGCGTGGATTATAGGAGAGCACCCGAACATCCGTTCCCAACCGCAGTGGAGGATGGAGCAGATGCAGTGATGTGGATTTGGGATCATGCAGACGAGTTGGGCATTGACGGTGACCGGATCGGCGTATCGGGTTTCTCAGCGGGAGGAAATATGTCGTTGACCGTTCCGCTGAGGCTGCAGGATGCCCTCCTGCGACGACGTGGTGCTGAACCCCCTCAGGTATCCTCGGACGCACCTGTCGTCTTGCCGCACGAACATCGGGCTGTCAAGTTAATTGTTGCATGGTATCCTTCAACCGACTTCACCAACCCAAGAGAGGAGAGAAGGAGGACCAACACTCGTCCAGACAAAGAATTACCCCGGTTCTTCACCAAGATGTTCGATGCCTCGTACCTCCATCCACCAAAGGAAGTTAAGCTCGACTCGCCATACCTTTCACCTGGAGTCGCTCCGGACGAACTGCTAAAGTTCTTGCCCGATGAGATTCTGATGTACACGTGTGAGTGGGATGAACTTCTGGCGGAGGGGAAGAGGTTCAAGGACAGAGTTGAGAAGTTGGGAAAGAAGATCAAGTACAAGATGATCGAACATGTTCCGCATGGATGGGATCGGAGCCCGAATCCGTTTAAAGCGGACGCAGTTGCCCAGGAAATGTATGCCGAGGCATGCAAAGAGATCAAGCGCGTGTTTCACGGAGGCCAGAGTCTGATTCAGTAGAACCGTAGAACGCGAACGGACGTGAACTTTTGCGAACGTTTTTACTTTTTATTCCCCCTTTTGCTGTATCAAGTATGCTATATCCACTTCTTCCAATATGGGCCAATCTGAAATGTGATTTTGGTTGTAGTCGTGCCTTCGTTATTTGCTTACCTCTGCCTGATGCCCAAGTCCAAACGCCGCATCCGTCTTTCAACCATGAATTTCGCCGAGCTATCTGAGGCCTAAATCAAATAAATTAAACAGAGTTCAGAGAGCCAAGCTATTCCAGCGCTCCTTATCGTCCCTTTAGCACAGGTCGGCTGTGGCCGACGAGCTCGGCGAATCCCCGAATTCTCTCACAACATCGTTCCGCCCGGAGAACCTCGCCGAGGTGATTCGAAGACTCACACCTGATGCTTCTCGATCAAACTAAATCCTCATGCCGGGGGACTAGCGTCACCAGGAATGAGGTCTGTAGGGGTTCGTCGCCGAGGGGGAGCGCTTTGCGTCGTCCGGCGCTGCGGTCAGAAGCCCACCCCAGGTAAGCTGCCCGACGACATTCCAGCTATATAAAGTGGATCACTTCAAGGATAAAGTCTCATCACAATCTATCATCACTTGTCTTACTCCACCAAAATGACCTCCTCACCCAACGAAAAGCCTGCTCCCCCCACTTACTCCGAGTCCCAAGCACTCGCCGACTCTGCCGACGTCCAACACCCCACCAACGTTGACGAAACCGAGTACCAAGAAGATCTTAGACCTCTCCCTCTCGGATGGATTCGTCAGTGGGACTCTAGTGCTGAGAACTATTTCTACGTGAGCATTCCTCTACAGATCCAGCCAAGACTCTCATTGTACTGAGCCATTACCCATGTCCCATTAGATTGACACCACCGCGAACCCACCTCTCTCTACCTGGGAACATCCTGAGGACTTGATCCAAGAGCAATATACCCCTCCTATTGCTTACTCGAGTCGCCCCATTCAAGAGGAGAAGAAGGTCGAAGCTACGGTACCTTGGGAGGACACATACTACCGACCTGCCACTCCCAGCCAGCACACCTCACTCGTGGACCGGCAAGACTTCATCTTCGTATCCAGGAGAAGAAAAGGCCCCGGTCCAATCGGCCGCCTGATAAGACTGATTTTCGATCACCACTCTAGAAGCGGCAGTAGTCGTTCTTCAGTCAGCAGGGTTTACGCACCCCCAGCCTACCCTATGTCTCGATGCGCCCAGAGGAGAGCAGAGATGAGGGCTAGGAGGCTGGAGAGCAGAGAACAACTTCGCGCATGGTCCGAGGCCAAATGGAGATCTGAGGGTCCGAAAGACAGTAACGGTTTCAAGAAACGTGGATGTTGTTCTCGGTATTATTGCTAATTCTCTCATACACCTCATGCATTCGTTCGTCCTGGATATTCAAAACCTAGACTTGATTCCTTCAACTTTGTTATGTACTATACATGAATAGTAGCATTTAATTAATTCCCACCTCAGTTCCATAGCATATACGGCTGCCTCAGCATATAAGAAATCATTGCTTTATATCGTATTTAACATCGCGTTGGTGCACATGAACTTGACTGGTGGGTTATCAATAAGCATCGCTGACTATGGGCATTGGCGGAGGCGAATAAGGTGCTGAGTTGACAAGCTAGACGAGCTCTTGACATCCCCTACTAGCTACTTGAGCCCCAAATTCTTGCATCCTGGTCGATTACTATCTTTACTGATAGCAACGTTGCCTAGGACATGCGACAGACGATACCGGACTTACTATAATCCGATGGGTGTTTCAACCTAGCGAATCGAATCCTCCATGGCTTCGGACTGACTAGAATATTGATATAAATTTAATCCTACAGAGAGTCACAGATAAGAATAAAGCACACTGAGTCGTTGCCTTGCCAGGGACGGGACCTAGGTTCATATCAAGTCAAGAACTAACCGTGAGACCGAGTGCTGCTTATGTAAACGCGTCAACAGGGGCATAACGTTCCTCTCTACCCCGACCACCAACAACCACCTATCTACCCAAACCAAGCATGACCTTTCGGCTGAACGACATCTCATTCATAATAACTGCATCGTATTATCATGATTTTCGCTTATAGCGTTGTAAGTAGGTTGGCATTCGGAAGTTTAAATTCCAACCGCCTACGTGCTCGCTGACGATGCCGAAAGGATGACGAGGGTAGCCTGCGGGGCTAGTCCTCGTACATCTGTGGGCTGCAGTGGACCTAAGGGTGCGTGATAGCTTCCTCGCGCTTCGTAGTCGTTGCCGTTTGTGCTGACCATGTCGTCCCCTCCAGTCACCACTCCAGGCTTAGGAATCTAGACCTGTTATTCGATGGACGCGGGGCATGTGGAACGTGGTCCGGTTGGCTTGTGGCAGAGACCGCGCATGTCGCTTGATTTCCCATCGTCATCCCTCGTTTGGGCTGGGGCTAGCTCCCGAATCGGTCCAAACGAGGCGCGCGTCAGGAAACCCTCACCTCCGGAGGGTTACCTTGACGTTTGGTAATGCTCTTTAGTGTAGCTGAGTTCTTCGAGTGGCGAAAGCTCTGCGGAGCCCCCTGGCCAATAGATCTGCCAGCAGCCACGGCGCGTATACCCGCCCCTGGCGCATTCAGCGACGTCGCGCTTGGGTGGGGGGAGTACATTCTCGATGGACCGAGTTGGAGGGGGGATGTCGGTGTCAGTACTGCTTTACGCTGTGAGTGCCAGCTCAGCGGACTATAACAGTGCTCGGGACTGACTTTACGGTTTGGGCAGAGAATTGTGTGGTCCGAGTTTAGTACTCCCTAGCCAGGGATTGGCGGGATACGACTTTTGGGCTTCTCGCAGACCTTATCCTCCACCAAAGAAGGGGATCTTTGATGGAGGATGGGGTCTTGGTTCCTTTACGAACCGGAAGCCTGGGGCTCGAAGTCGGAGCGCAGGCCTCCACGCGGTGGGCCCCGGATAACGCTACTCTTTTCGAAGGGTAGCGGCTAGACTGCGCACGCACCGGGTTTCTTGGGTCTTCTGGGTGGTAAGTGATGGTTTTCAGTTGGCCACATGCTTGGCGCTCATGTTTCTGTTATCCCTTCTTGGGCCGTGAACAGGATGATTTTGTCAAGCACGACGGGTGGATTGAACGACCGAAGAGGACGAGCCATCACCCCTAGAACTTGTCGAGGGTCAAGATTTAGGCACGACTTGTTTCGCGAGATAATGCCGTGCGGCTTTATAAATCCACGTATTCACTCTTCAGGATATAATAGTTGTTACCAGATGCGGCGTTCTAGGGTTTTGAGTGAATGAGGAACATGGGGTGAAATAATATAGAGATGCGGCCTCAACCCACCTTGGCTAGGACCAGGGAGACAGTACGCCGGCTGTCCTGTTGCGTGTTAGCTGTTGGCCTCGGGGTGGTTTGGGCGAGCCTTCCCCATCCAAGCCCCGCTTGTTGAGTGTGCAATCGCCTGGAACATTATCGCGTCATGTGTCACGGTTCACCTTTTCATAACGGCGAAATCAAGAAGCGCAAGCAGGTGTACCAAACCATGTCATTACTATTCGTAAAGAGACAATGGAGCCTACGAAGTCGAGCTCCCTCTTTAGGCCTTGATACCTTCTAAGTACGGATGGAGCAATGCTCGTTTTGCTGAACAGGAGGGGGAAACCGCCCAACAAATAAGTTTCCCTCTCTATACCAGTATATCTCCTTGACTTACCGGACATACGACGCGCGCTGTCATATATCAACGTTTGCTGCGGAACGAACCGTTCTGGTGAGCACGACTCCGTCGAGGTGATGACAAGATATAAGATTCGCACCGCTAATAAGTCGCAAGCGACCTCGTCAATTCCTTCCACCGCCTCCGTGAGGTCCTGTGAAAGCCATCTTGGGAACGAAGACTTGTAGTCTGGTAGTTGACTAACGCCCGGCCAGGTTTGTTCCGTCGGCGTGCCCATAATCCTGATAGACGGAGCAAGGAACGATTTATTGGAGGGGGATGACGATGAAAGGGAGAGGCCCATCCAATCCACGTCGAACTAGGAGCTACTCACCGGAAGATGCGGAAAATCTGATCAATCTCTGAATCGCCCGGGAAGAGCGGAGTCCCCTGCATGATCATCTCAGCCATAATGCACCCCACGGACCACATGTCAATCGCGGTGGAATAATGCCGAGAGCCCAGGAGGACTTCAGGAGCGCGATACCACAGCGTTACGACCTAGTTTTGTCGGAAACCACGTCAGTTGGCCTCGAGTTCTTTCTTTAGTCTCAAGGTTAGGAAGGAAGACCAATGAACCTCGTGCGTGTACGTTCGAAGTGGAATCCCGAACGCTCTGGCCAAACCAAAGTCCGCGAGCTTGAGGTTACCTTCCGAGTTGATCAAGATATTTTGAGGCTTCAAGTCGCGGTGCAAGATTCGATGGGAGTGGCAGTAATATAAGCCTTTGATCAGCTGGAACGTGAATTTCTGTGCACAGACAGCAGAAAAGAGAGCGAAGGAGAGAGCCGGTCAGTGAGAAGTTGCGGGGAACCTTCAGGGTACTGGAAGGTCAAGGTCAAATAGGGGGGTTGACAAACCTGGATGACATCTTTGCCCAAACCACGCGCCGTAACGGGATTAGATGCCCCCCTAGAGGGTGAACATGCAGCATCCATGTAGTGCTTCAAGTCTAGGTCAAGGAACTCGAAGACGAGGAAGAGTTTGTCGTCTTCGTGGACGATGTCCAGCAAGCTGTAAACACAGGAGGCCCCGGTCCTATGTCAGTCATGTTCTTCTACCGACCTAGTCCAGAGCTCTAGGAGAGGGGTTGCAAAGCTGACCTAACGATATTAGGATCATCCAACTCTTTCAGCAGACTGATTTCGCGTATAGCTGTCGAAGGTACGCCTTCGTCCTCAGCTTCCAGTCGGATTTTCTTCATCGCCACGATTTTGTTTTTGGATACGTCTCGAGCTTTGTAAACGACACCATACACTCCTGTTCTTAGATGTTTAGCGGCGCGTTTGTTGAGGCGTCGGCGCGACGGGAGAAATGGTGTAGCGGCGCGCGTGTTTTCCAGTCGGGATTGCGATCAGAGGCGAGCCGACGCGGCGAGTATGAAGAGAGAGGAAGAGAGAGGTCAGCAACGAGATGAAGCTAGAACGGGTGGCCTTGCCTTCTCCCAGCTTTTCTAGCCTAACATAGTTCTCCATAGTGGTTACGGGGGAACCTCGTCTTTAGAGTCTAGACTGGTTTTCGGTCACTACCTAGAAAGCAGTGGCTATTCTTCGACCCCGGTAGGAGCAGAGAGTAGGGCTCGAAGGTTAGAGAAGAGAGAATAACGAATGCTCGTGGTCCGACGCTAAGTGGGGACGCGAATGTCCGGTGGAAGATAGTGGTTTCGAAAAGGCGGAAGGATGTTGTGGTCAGTCTTGCTGTCGAACCAACTCTCATTGCGGTGGACCACAACAAGGAGCCAAACCACGGAGCTAACGGATCATGCAAGGGACCTCAAGATCCAAAGGTGGGTGGACAGAATTGTCAAACCTCTTGTCAGCACCTCACTTATGTGCTTGACCTTGGCTGGTGTCTGGTGGACAATTCTGCTTATTGAGGGTATATGAGGTGAAACAGCTCAGAGTGCCCTTCAACTCGCCCTTTGCCTACCGAGTGACATCTGTCTATTGCCCACAAACCCCCTATATAACAATACCGTCCAGGTCTTGCGAAATGCGATAACGCCGATCCTATAATCCAACGAAGGTTTGGCCAGATATTTACTTTCATCACCAGACACGACTAGTAGAGATCATAGCGCTTCCGCATCTACCTTTTTAGGTTGATTTGAATCTTTTAGAAAACCGTAAGTATGAAGCGAAGTGATGGCGTGCAGTGGGTCACGCTCTTTGTCTTGCGGTGAGGCCAAGGGAAAATCGGTCGAGTGGCTGGCTGTTCTAGGGGGCAGTGGAACGATGTGAATACAGTTTTAATGGGAAGGGTTTTTATGCCGCTGGATCAGGGTTGCATTCGAAGAGGAACAGGGTGAAACGTTAGAGCCAAGCGGAAGGAGCATCAAGGTTCATTAAATCCAACGTTGTAAGTTTGTTGTTTGTTATATTTTATTATAGTTCTCTGAATGTGTATGAACCGGTAAATCCTGGCTTTTTCGGGGGGGGGCGGAGTACAAATTAGGAAAATACAGGCTCAGGGGTCAATCCTGTCCAGCTTGTCAATTGGACACTGCCGCGGTCAACGAGACAGCTTCGCCAAGAGAGATTCACAGCCTCGCAGGCCGGCATAAGTTTCATGGTCGCGCTAAGGGTCCGAGGCGTCGCCAAGTGACCTAAATTTAACATGCGGTGCACTATGCCTTGTTCCACCCTTTATAGGACGGCCGCGGTTCACTTCCCTTCCGCATCCTCCCCCCTCCCAAACACAATGTCGCATCCTACCGCTCACGCCACTAAAGACGAACCTTCTCGATGGTCGTTGTACCTTCAAGCCATATTCTGGCGGGCTTTGATGGGCCTTGGGATGTTTCAGCACAAACTTGCCTTCCCTCGCCCCCTCAAGCCTCGCTTCACCAAGTACATCGACACGACCCTCGCCGCAATGCCTGGCCGAATCCGGCTGGTTTTTTATACACCCAAGGATTACGGGGCAAAGGGCAACGAGGGTAAAAAATACCCTTGTATCGTCAATTTCCACTCGGGAGGGTTCACGCTCGGCGCGGCCACGGACGATTGTCGATGGGCGACTGCAGTCTGCGAGCAAGCAGACACAATAGTGTGCAGCGTGGACTACAGGAGAGCACCTGAACATCCGTTCCCAACCGCAGTGGAGGATGGGACAGATGCCGTGATGTGGATTTGGGACCATGCGGACGAGTTGGGCATCGACGGGGACCGGGTTGGCGTATCGGGTTTCTCCTCGGGAGGAAATTTGGCGATAACTGTTCCGCTGATGCTGCAAGATGTCCTCCTGCGACGACGCGGTGCTGAACCGCCCCAGGTATCCTCGGACGCACCTTTCGGCTTGCCGCGCGAACATCGGGCTGTCAAGTTAATCGTCGCGTGGTATCCTACAACCGACTACACCGAACCAAGAGAGGAGAGGAGGAAGATCATCGACCATCCGGAAAAACAAATGCCCAAGTTCTTCCCCAAGCTGTTCGACGCGTCCTACCTCCACCCAGCAAACGAAGTCAAGCTCGACTCACCATACCTTTCACCCGCGGTCGCTTCCGATGAGCTGCTACAGCTCTTGCCCGACGATATTCTGATGTACACGTGCGAGTGGGATGAACTACTAGACGAGGGGAAGAGGGTCAAGGACAGAGTTGAGAAGCTGGGAAAGAAGATCAAGTACAAGATGATTGAGGGTGTTCAACACGGATGGGATAAGAATCCAAATCCATTCAAAGTGGATCCAATTGCCCAGGAAGTGTACGCCGAGGCGTGCAAAGAGATTCGGCGGGTGTTTCACGTAGGGCAGAGTTAGCTGATCCAGTAGAACAGTAGAACGCGAGCGGACATTTTGCGGACATTTTTACTTTGTATTCTATCACGTGCTGTACGGACACCGACTATGCTATATTTACTTCTTTCCATCGTGGCCTTGTTTGCGAGTTGATTTTAGTTAACTTGCAGTCAGACTTTGGTTATTTGTTTACCTCGGCCTAATGCCCACGTTCAAATTCCGCATCGTTTTTTTATGTATGACTTTCTCTGAGCCATCTGAGGCATAAATTAAACAGAGTTCGGAGAGCCCAGCGATTCCGGCGCTCTTTATCGTCCAAATTTAGTACAGGTCCGCTGCGGGCCACCGAGCTCGGCCAATCCCCGAATTCCCTCATAACCGCCTCGTTCCACACGGAGAACCTCACCGAGGTGATCCCACCAGACCCGATGCTTCTCGATCGAACAATGTGCAGCGCAATGCTCATGCCGGTGACCGGCGTCATCGAACTGAGGTCTGTAGGGGTTCATCGCCGAGGGTGAGCGGTTTGCGCCGCCCGGCACTGCGGTCAGAAGCACGCACGGGAAAGACATCCCAGATATATAAGAGCGTCGGATTAAGGATACAGTCTCATCAGAGTCGAACACAACTCATCTTACTCTACCAAAATGCTCTCCTCACCTACCGGAAAGGCCACTCTCCCCACTTACTCCGAGTCCCAAGCCCTCGCGGGCTCCGCCGACGTCCACCACCCCACCAACGTAGACGAAATCGAGGAGGAAGAAGATCTTAGACCTCTCCCTTCTGGATGGATTCGTCAGTGGGACTCTAGGACCGAAAACTACTTCTACGTGAGCATTTCTCTATCCGACCTAAGACTGTCGCTGTACATGTACTGAGCCTATACTCCTGTTACACTAGGTTGACACCACCGCGAACCCACCTCTCTCTGTGTGGGAGCACCCTGAAGACTTGATCGAAGAGCAGCATAACCCTCCTGTTGCTTCCTCGAGTCGTCCCATTCAAAAGCCGGAGGTTGAAGCTAGGGCAACTTGGCAGGACGCACACCGAACTGCCACTCCCAACCAGCATACTTCACTCTTGGACCGACCAGCCTTCACCTTCCCGGCCAGGAGAAGAAAGTGCTATGGTCCAATCGGTCTCCTCGTAAGACTGATTTTCGATCACTACTCTGGAAGCGGTAGCGGCCACCCTTCGACCAGCAGGGTTTACGCACCCCCAGCTTACCCTGTGACTCGATGCGGTCAGAGAAGGGCAGAAAGAAGAGCTAGAAGACTGGAGAGGAGAGACCAAATTCGCGCGTGGTCCGCGGCCAAGTGGCCATCTGAGCGTCCGAAGGACGGCAGTGGTTTCCAGAAACGTGGAGGTTGCTCTCGGTCTCGTTGCTAATCGTCTCATACGCCTCATGAAGTCTTTCCTCCTGAATGTTCCAAACCTAGCTTAGATTCCTTGGACGTCATTATTTACAGACTTTACCTGAATAGTAGCGTTTTAGTTGATCTGCACAAGCTCATTTCCGTGGCGTATACGGCTTTCTCAAATATATGTACATGTATATCTATAAGGGAGCATGGATTAATATTGTGCTTATCAACGCGTTGGTATGTGTGAACGTGGCTGATGTCTTCTTAATAAGTATTGCTTACGATGAGCGTCGGCTGAGCCTAATTAGGTGCTGAGTTGATCAGCTAGACGTGTTCTTGACCTCCCCTACAGCTACTTGAGCTTCACCTTATTGCATCTTGGTTGATTACTGTCTTTACTGATAGCAATGCTGCCCAAGACATGCGACATACGATGCCGGGTCACTGTAATCCGACCGGTGTTTCAGCCCGACAAATCTCGACTTCCAGGGCTTCGGACTGCTTAGAATATGTTGATATAAATCTCGTCCTACAGAGCTACATATAAGAATGCAGCACACTGAGTCCTCAAAGTGTTTGCCTTGCCAAGGACGGACAGAAGTCAAGTACTAACCGTGAGACCGAGTGCTGCTTATGTAAATGCGTCAACACCGCGTAGAACTGAGCCGAGCTCGGCGAATCCCCGAATTCCTTCATGACCTCGTTCCACCCGGAGAACCACGCCGAGGTGAGACCACACCTGGTGCTTCTCGATCAAACAACGTGCAACGAAATGCTCATGCCGGGGGACTAGCGTCACCAGGAATGAGGTCTGTGGGGGTTCATCGCCGAGGGGGAGCGCTTTGCGTCGTCCGGCGCTGCGGTCAGAAGCCCACCCCAGGTAAGCTGCCCGACGACATCCCAGATATATAAAGTGGATCACTTCGAGGATACAGTCTCATCACAATCTCTCATCACTTGTCTTACTCCACCAAAATGAACTCATCGCCCAACGAAAAGCCTGCTCCCCCCACTTACTCCGAGTCCCAAGCACTCGCCGACTCTGCCGACGTCCAACACCCCACCAACGTTGACGAAACCGAGTACCAAGAAGATCTTAGACCTCTCCCTCTCGGATGGATTCGTCAGTGGGACTCTAGTGCTGAGAACTACTTCTACGTGAGCATTCCTCTACATATCCAGCCGAGACTCTCATTGTACTGAGCCATTACCCATGTCCCATTAGGTTGACACCACCGCGAACCCACCTCTCTCTACGTGGGAACATCCTGAGGACTTAATCCAAGAGCAATATACCCCTCCTATTGCTTACTCGAGTCGCCCCATTCAAGAGGAGAAGAAGGTCGAAGCTACGGTACCTTGGGAGGACTCATACTACCGACCTGCCACTCCCAGCCAGCACACTTCACTCGTGGACCGGCAAGACTTCATCTTCGCATCCAGGAGAAGAAAAGGCCCCGGTCCAATCGGCCGCCTCATAAGACGGATTTTTGATCACCACTCTAGAAGCGGCAGTAGTCATTCTTCAAACAGCAGGGTTTACGCACCACCCGCCTACCCTATGTCTCGATGCGCCCAGAGGAGAGCAGAGATGAGGGCTAGGAGGCTTGAGAGGAGAGAACAACTTCGCGCGTGGCCCGAGGCTAAATGGAGATCTGAGGGTCTGAAAGAAAGTAACGGTTTCAAGAAACGTGGATGTTGCTCTCGGTATTATTGCTAATTCTCTCATACACCTCATGCATTCGAAGTTCGTCCTGGATATTCCAAACCTAGACTTGATTTTTTCAACTTTGTTGTGTAACATACATGAATAGAAGCATTTTAATTAATTCCCACCTCATTTCCATAGCATATACAGCTTTCTCAGCATATAAGGAAGCATCGCTTTTCCTACCGTATTGAGCATCGCGTTGGTGTACATGAACTTGACCGGTGGGTTATCAATAAGCATTGCTGACCATGAGCATTGGCTGAAT
>KN823018.1:8749-19817 GCA_000827465.1 Tulasnella calospora MUT 4182 | reverse complement strand
TCGCTTTTCCTACCGTATTGAGCATCGCGTTGGTGTACATGAACTTGACCGGTGGGTTATCAATAAGCATTGCTGACCATGAGCATTGGCTGAATAGGGTGCCGAGTTGACAAGCTAGACGTGCTCTTGAAATCTCCTACTAACTACTTGAACCTCGCCTTTTTGAATGGTGGTCGATTACTGTCTTTACTGATAGCAACGCTGCCCAGGACATACCGGACTTACTCAGGCTATAATCCGGCGGGCTTTTAACCCAACGAATCGAACCCTCCAGGGCTTCGGACTGATTAGAATACCGATATACATCTAATCCTACAGATAGTCACACATAATAATAAAGCACACTGAGTCCTCGAAGTGGGTTGCATTGCCAGGGACGGGACCGAGGTTATATCAAGTCAAGAACTAACCGCGAGACCGAGTGCTGCTTATGTAAACCCGTCAGAACAGAGGACCAGGCTGGCGGTAATCATCGACCGCATACCGCATGCCGCCACTTCCCGCATAGAACTGAGGAGGTACCCTTGCGGTCATTATGGACCGCATACCGTACATCGTTCCGCCCTTTATAGAACGGGCGGCCCACCACTCCCTTCCGCATTCCCCCCCTCCCCCAACACAATGTCGCATCCTATCGCCCATGCCATTAGAAACGATCCCCCTCGATGGACTTTGTACCTTCAAGCAGTATTGTGGCGGGCTTTTATGAGCCTTCGGATGTTTCAGCACAAACTCGCGTTCCCTCGCCCTCTCAAACCTCGCTTCGTCAAGTACGTCGACACGACCCTCGCCGCAATGCCTGGCCGAGTCCGGCTGGTTTTTTATACACCCAAGGACTACAAGGCACCGGGAAACGAGGGGAAAAAATACCCCTGTCTCGTCAATTTCCACTCAGGAGGGTTCACGATCGGCACGGCGACGGACGATTGTCGATGGGCTACCGCGGTCTGCGAGCAGGCAGGCACGATTGTGTGCAGCGTGGATCATAGGAGAGCGCCCGAACACCCATTCCCAACCGCAGTGGAGGACGGGGCAGATGCCGTGATGTGGATTTGGGATCATGCAGACGAGCTGGGAATTGACGGCGACCGGATTGGCGTATCGGGTTTCTCATCGGGAGGAAATTTGGCGATAACTGTTCCGCTGAGGCTGCAAGATGCCCTCCTGCGACGACGTGGTGCTGAACCCTCCCAGGTATCCTCGGACGCACCTGTCGTCTTGCCGCACGAACATCGGGCTGTCAAGTTAATCGTTGCGTGGTATCCTACAACCGACTACACCGAACCAAGAGAGGAGAGGAGGAAGATCGTCGCCCATCCAGACAAAGAATTACCCCGGTTCATCACCAAGCTGTTCGACGCGTCCTACCTCTACCCGGCAAACGAAGTCGAGCTCGACTCGCCATACCTTTCACCCGCGGTCGCTTCCGATGAGCTGCTACAGTTCTTGCCCGACGAGATTCTGATGTACACATGCGAGTGGGATGAACTGCTAGAGGAGGGGAAGAGGTTCAAGGACAGAGCCAAGAAGTTGGGAAAGAAGATCAAGTACAGGATGATCGAGGGTGTTCAGCACGGATGGGATAAGAATCCAAATCCTTTCAAAGCGGATCCAATTGCCCAGGAAGTGTATGCCGAGGCGTGCAAAGAGATTAGACGGGTGTTTCATGGAGGGCAGAGCCTGGTCCAATAGAACGGGAACGGCGTCTTGCGAACATTTTTATTTGTATTTTACCGTGTGCTGTACGGACAATGGTATATTCACTTCTTTCCATCGTGGACCTGTTTGCAAGGTGATTCTAGTTACAGTCAGACCTTCGTCATTTGTTTACTTCTGCCTAATGCCCACGTTGAAATTCCGCATCCGTCCTTCATGTATGACTTTCTCTGAACCATGTGAGGCATAAGGACGGCCTTATTCTTTAGATGGTGTTTACCGTGCTCCTTCTGCCTTCATTATGGAGGATCTAATAGGTAGTTACCCAGAGACGGTGTTCTCAGTTTCAAAATAGAGTAGTACGGTGAACTACCCTCTATGAGTACAATAAATATGGATGCTTGGTTTGAATCCACAAGATCTTTGGGAATATCGTTCACTCTTGACACCAATCCCAGGGTCCCCACCCAAGCTTCACACTCCATAGAAAAGGGGTTGTTATAATAATCCCAAGACGGAATCACATCCGACTGAGTTGAGATATATATGATAATAGTCTATGTACGCAGTCCCAGCCCGCAATCTACTTACAACTAAATACCACTGTCCACCGAAAACCCTCATCGTCCACTTCTTAGAACCGGTCCAAGCTCACTTGAATCCCAGGAGCGGCCGTTCGCATCGGGTCTCTTGGCAAAAGCCCAGCATTACCAAACAGAGGGTTCAACATTGGAGCACTACCGAATCCTCCAGGTGCAGAGGAAGGTGCGTTGTTGTTCATCCACGATGGAGGCATCGATGAAGGATGGAATGAAACGGGTTGAAGAGGCATTTGGTAGCCGATCTCGAGTTCCTCGAGGACGCTGCGAAGGTGCTTCATGAATGACCCACGGCGGGCCCACCTTAAAGGCGATCCTCAAAGTCAGTAATGTTCAATCCGGGAACGTCGGAATCCGAGGGCGTACCTTCCACCCCAATCTTGCCAGTTGTTCTTATGCTCGATAGCGATGACCAAGTTGATGCTGTTCTGATACTTCATGTTATCGATCCAAATCTCGACACCAGGTGCTACATTGGTGCCAGCATCACGAGTTAGCGGTACTCAGCAAAAGAGACGAAGTCTCTGACGTACATCCCCATTCTCGATTATTCTCCGCCATGTATTGCCTCAAGCGGACCTTGAGCTGCTCGATGATGTCCAAAGGCGTCTCATAGCCAATTTGGAGGTTGGTAGATTCCCACCTGTGAAAGCGACAAGGTTCAGCCACCGCCGATTTCCCTCGGCAGCGAGAGGCCCAAATGCCACTTACATAGACCCAGACCGCCTGACGTTATGAATTAATTTGGCGGTGGCCAACAACGAATTCGGTGCAACGACCTCTTGACCATCCACCCTTCTAAACGTCGTAGCGAAGAGCCCAAACTCCTTAACGAACAGGACATAATCGTCGATGAGGACCAAATCTCCAACATCGTACACGTGAGTGCTGAAAATGAAGATCAACTGCGGAGAGAGAGAGCGCGTTCCAAAACGTCCTCAGCCAGCTGCAAAGGATTTCCAAGAGGACAGCTCTCACCGATTCGAAAATCGTCTTGGCCGAATTGCCAAACACGAACGAGAAACCCAAAACGATGGTGGCCAGAGGGATCAAAGAGCTGATGTCGTTGCTTCCGTTGAAGATCAACAGGCAGACGAAGAGGATGATGATGAACGCCACGCCGATCATCACCGCGTCCAATTTGGAGACCGCAGAGGACATGTCCTTGAGCGATGCTGAGAGAGCTTTGCGTTCGCGGTAGATGCGTTGGACGGCTTCGCGCATTTCTTTTTTGGAGATGTCACCGTTGTCTAACGCCGGAAAAGAGTTAGGGTGCGCATCAAAAACCGCCCGCTCATGTCCAACGTACTGTCTTTGTCAAATTGGGCGAATGCGACCTTTGCATCTGCTTCTGTACGGAAGTAAGGCTGGAAGTCTTCGACGATGAGATGGGACCGAGGTGGGTAGACGTCCGACAAAGTGGAGAAGAGTTGCTTGGCGAGGCGACGAGCAGAATACAAAGAACCTATAGGTGAAGGGTCTTAGATTAGGCTTTCTTCGAGCCCAACCTCGTAATCCCTACGCACCGATCTCTCCCTCCTTGTTGAATTTAGAGTCCTTGAGTGCGACTTGACCGATAGCATCCTTCAAATCCACGAGTTGGTCGACGAGAACGTTCGTGACAGCCTTGCCCTTCTTCTTTCGCTTGACCTTGCTCGTCCCATCAGGCTCAAGCTTGGTCCCATCGGCGCTTCCTTCCTTGGTAACCGCATATTCCTTCTTGTTCGCTCCTCCTTTGACCTTGAGTTCCGGTGTTCCAGGGCGAGAAGGATCCGGCGTCTGTTGGGCGCTCGAAGCCGCGCTAGCACCGAGCTTCATCCCAGCGTCCAAACTATTTCCAGGTGAATGTCTTCTTTTTTTCTTCTTGGCCGCGATCGGGAATTGCGGGAGCGCGTTGGACAATTTGTCAAGCACCTTCAACGCGACTCGGTTCTCGAGTAAACGGTCTGCAAGCGCTTTCTGGTGGAAACGAATGGCGATGATTCGGACAAAGACCTTTTCGGCCAAGAGGATGATAGTGGCTGCGAATAGGGCTTGCATAATTTCGTTGATGGTGGTCCAGTAACGGCCTGGTGGGTGCAGGATTTTGCGGATGAGGCTGAGGGCGACCCACATCCCGGAGACGTCAAGGGCGAGTTTGAGCCAGAATGAGACGGCCATGAAGAGCTGTGGAAAATGAGCCCCAACATGTCAGTAAAGAGACGAGTGTTTAGGTGCCAGAGTGATAAGCACCTCAAGCTGGGTCTTGAAAGTCTCAGGGGCTTTCCTGGCAGGGTAGACATCGGTGAGACGAGTCTCTCACACAGAGGATTCACTTGATCTTGAAAAACGCACCCGTAAATCACAAAAATAATCCAGAGCAGGAACCTAGGGAACAGGTCGACGATCAATGAAAGGGCGCAGGCCACTGCCCATGAGATGCCAATCCAGAGGGACCACGGGACGACATGGGGTCGAGCTGGGCTGCTACGGAAGACGAATATGAAGAGCAGAGCTGGAGTGACGAAGATTCCTCCAAATATAACGGCGAGGAGGAATGTCCTGTGTTGGGTCGAAAAAAGGATGAGCACAACGTGACGGGAGCTGGCACGTTGTAATCTGGACCGACCGAACGGGAGGAGCCAATTTCTTGAACGCCAGCCAAATGGCGCGACCTCGTTTGGCTTTCTTTTCAGCAGCAACTCTGCGAGACTTGGCATCTTCGTCGTCTGACCAGTTGAACTCGTCGGACGAGCAGGTGTCATCAGTGTCCGTGTCCGTAGCGGTGGCTTCCGAATCCGCCTTTTTGGATGTCAGAGGCGGATGGGTGGCGGCGTGCTGTTGGTACGCATGAGGACGAGCTGGGTTGAGAGTAGAGCCTGGACTGGGATCCTTGGATGGTAGAAAGTCGAGGTGGGTTGGAGAGGCTGAGCGAGGTGGACTGCCGCCTTTTGGTGCCGCCGACATGATGAGATGCGACGTCTCTCAGGTGTTGGTGAAGGTTCGCTTCAAGTTGGTGGTGTCGATGTGGTGGTGGAAAGAACGTCGTGTACGTAGAGGGGAGAAAAGGAGTGGATGGGGAAAAGAAGAAGAGGAGCTTGGGGGGAAATGGAGAGGGAAGAGTCTTGAGTTGTCTTTTGGTGTCCGGGGAATGGCTAAAAGGTGGGACCCTGCACGGCGGCGTCACGCACCCCGCAACTGTCACATATCGAATTTGGGGTCGCCCGGCTTGTTACCACCCGGGGGCGGACCAGGAAAAAAAAATCGTCGTCGCTGTCGCCTACAGCGAGCGAGGATATTTTCGCACTGTCTACTCCTGGGTGAAGTGCCTTTGGTAACTTCTGGCGCTCGGTTTGACGCTCTGACATTCCCCGCCGGTAACTTGCGGACGCGTTACATGACGTCACGCATAACACCGGCACACCGACAGAACCGGGTCTCGTCTCACAGCAAGTGGGAATAACAATTTGCTTTTCACAGGACCTTTGGAAATCCCCGCCCCAGTCATGCGCTCTCTTTATTTCCGCTCCAACCGTCAAAAAGCGCAAGAGTGTCTATTTATGTAATCTTCGCTAAAGACAGTTCGGCTTCTGGCCCTCCGAAACGGCTCATCTGGCGTAATAATTAAACCATGTGGATAGCGGTACCTCCACCGACGCCCGACTCCTTTCACACCCACCACCGACTCCTCAAACGACGGGCGAAGCCATCATGCCATCTCGGCGAGAAAGCCAACCGTTCCTAGCGGGCCGGACATCAACCGACTCTAATGACACCATCGGCAGTCCAACGATAGACCTCGCTACCAGAAGAGAATTGCCTTTGCCAGGAAAGGTAGAATTGGATCCCCTGGACCTCTCGAAGCGACAGAGAGTCGCTATTCTCTGCGGCTTATGGTCGGCAACATTTCTATCCGTGAGTCTCTCTTCTAATAGGTCGTGGGTGGGCGGGTGCCTGTAGGTAGCTTCTTTTTTGTTGCGTGGCTGGCTGTCTCTTGTCTGTATGTCTGCGCTTTCTTTCCTGGTGCTTGTTTCTTTAATTTGATTGCTTGCTTGGATGTATTTGTGCGCCCGCCAGCATGGTTGGTGGCGGTGCGTGTTTATTTATCATTGGTCGGGCGACGCTTGCTTGCTTTTTGTTGCCCCGCCTTTATGTCTTTACGCAGTCCTCTCGTCAATTGCTTCGGAATTCAAAAGCGCGAACCAAGCAAGCTGGTTGGGAACATCGTTCGTGCCTATCTTCTTCCTCCCTCTGCAAGTTCAAATTCCTGATATTTCATTGGCGCCAGTTTTCTTCTCGCAACATGTACTTTCACACCCCTATACGGACGCTTGAGCAACGCTGCTGGCCGGCGAGCAGCCTGTCAAACAGCGGTATTCTTTTGCGCTCTAGGAACCATCGCATGTGGATTTTGCACTCGGCTAGAGCTTCTCATCGCTGCTCGATTTGTGAGTCGGCCTTTCGTACCTGCTCAGTGCGAGCTTGAGCTCACTAAGTCAATCATCTCTCTATTCACAGCTCGCCGGACTTGGTGGAGGAGGGATTTTTACCACGGCCTCAATATGCGTATCGGACCTATACTCCATGCGAGATCGAAGTCTGACCCAAGGTTACGCGAGCATCTTCGTCGGCCTTGGACTTGGTTTAGGGGGCCCAATAGGCGGGTACATATCTGACCGACTTGGGTGGAGATGGGCATTCCTACTTCAAGGTAGCTGCTTCCAAACCCCTCTTGCTAAGAGACATCTAACGGGGTGATGGTCTGCACGCTTCCCCAGCACCTGTTTTTCTGTTCTCATTCACCCTCATCACGATCAACCTCACCTACGCAACACCCGGTCGCAGCAAGTCTCCCCTGCAAGTACTCAAACGAATCGACTACTGGGGATGCTTGACGCTCCTCTGCGCCGTAGCGTCGTACATCATCTTCCTCTCGCTCAAGTACAACGAAGACCTCCCATTCTCCCACCCGGGCGTGATCGCATCGATCATCTCCATAGCAGTGTCCTTCATTGTGTTTATCTGGGTAGAGCTTTTCGTCGCGGCGGAACCGGTACTAGCACCGAACTTGCTCGTACAGCGGACACCCGTACTTGTGGGGGTGTCGAATATGATCGTGTCGATTTGTAATTTCTCAGTGCAGTTTTACGTTCCAATGTGGTGAGTTTTGCCCTGTGATCGTAACCCAGGTCAACCAGTACGGGCATTAACGATGCCACTCCCACCTAGGTTCGAGACCGTTCAGCGAACTAGCGTCACCGTTGCAGGTAAGAACCCACTCCCAGCCCTGACGAACCGGTAATCAATCCTTTATTTTGGGCCCTTGATCGTACAGGGCTGCACATCATGCCAAATTCAATTTCCATGAGGTTCGCTTCACCCGTATCCCCCCTCACATGGGAGGCTCATCGCTCACCTCTCCCTTTAGCATCGGTTCTCTCTTCGCAGGATACATGATGCACCGCACAGGGAGATACAAGTCCTTAACAACCACGTTTGGTATCTTGCCTATGCTCGCTGCTGTGCTTTTGGCGAGACTTCAGAAGAATTCATGGGCTATCACGCAGTGGTTAAGCATCGTGAGTTTGACACGCTCCATTAAGGAGCACAAGGGTTGGGTCGCACAGTGTTTTTGCTCACCTTGGAACCTAGATTCCGCTGGGATTTGGGAATGCCGTTGTCTTACAATCGACTTTGAGTGAGTTGAAACACATTGGAGTGACAATAATTCTGATGAACTCTTTTCACCCCTAGTTGCACTATTGGCGTCAATTCCCCGTAAGAAACCCCCCCTGGTTTGTGGCCAAGGTCACTGCGTCCTAACTCCCTAAAACATCATCCGTCTCCTTCAGGCTCTATGCTCGCAGTTGGGACAGGTTTCACCCAACTCTTCCGAGGAATCGGCCAAGTATCCGGCGTTGCTGTATCATCGGCGGTGTTCCAGCACTTGCTAGAACGGGAGCTCCAGAAAAGGTTAACCGGACCTGGAAGTGAAGAGGTAGGGCCCATTCGATGTCGATGACCGATTTTCGAATTTGTGACGACCTTCGTCGATTGCGCGGTTTTCTAGCTTATTCGGAAGATACGGCACGACTCCCGTTTAGTTGCATCTTTACCTGAGGAGACTCAAGTTCTAGCAAGAGAGGCGTACGATATCGGGTTGAGAGCGGTGTTCTTGTTCACGGCTGGGGCAGCTTTCACAGGGTGGTGTTTAAGATTGGCTGTAAGTCGCAATCCTTCGATCTCCTCCTTTTGATCTGCTTCGCTCGCTCACGGCTTTTACTCCTCATGTGTCTAGCTACCGGAATTCTCCCTCGACCGACCGCGAGACGGAGACCCTCAAGAACAACAAGATAGTAGTAAAAACACTAACATCGCTCATGCAGCTAATGCCGAGCCGGACGAGGAGATGGATCGCGGGTTACACGACCTGGACTCGAGCGGCAGCGAATTGTTTGAAGAGGATGACGAAATTGAGTGGGGTACGTTGAAGGTACCCAAACCTCTAGTAAGGAGGCTATCTACGTATGAAAGTGATGATGGATTCGATCCGGAGATCGTTAGTGGGAGTCCATCGAGAGGGACTAGCAGGATACACTCGGGGAAGCGCAGTTTATGAGTTTGCTCCGGGACATCGAGATCATCGTTCCTTAGCTACCTGAATTCAATGTATAGATACTGTAACACGACAGGTTGTCTGCTCCATTGAATTTACTCGAATACCGACTCTCCGAGACGACGAAGAATGCACTGGCCACAGTTTGTGCTGGCAGAGGATGTTGAGCATGAGGAGTACTTAATTCGTTCCCAGATTAAAGGGCGCCATGCCCGGATCCCTTCACAGGGGAAAAGGGATTCAAGCATACACGGGCAGATAGCTAGGTTTGATGACGAAAACAGTATACATGGCCGAGTTGGACTTTGTTCTCGACAGCTTGTAGAGGTCGCTTCTGAAGGATTGGACCAACCTGCTGGAAGGATGGCCGATGCTTCCTCATTTTCTCGAGTAATCTAGTCGACCCCTTTGTTTACACCTCCCTGACTCGTTGTCCAGTTCGGGAGGTGGGGAATTCGAACTATACCTGCTATTCGTATGAAACCGGATTTTAATGCGTCCTCAGATCCTCGAGAGTGAGTTATCAGGAGCTGATTAGGTTTGTAGAACGTTAGGGGTGTTGGCGGGGAACTCCGGATATAGTGCGCGCTTGGACCGAACTCACCACAACCACTCCATCAAAGCTAAGTCCCATGGCCGCAGACCACGATGGCACTTCGCCCTCTCTACAAACGCCCTGTGAAACGGACTTGCTTATCCGCTCCCTGTCAACTGCCTTGGCCCTATTTTGTCCAAATTCAGGCCCAAAGAATAGGCACCACCTGAGTGGTCGATACGATCAATTCGACCGCATCTCACTTTTCTTCGTTTCTGGTGCAACTGGCGATGTTGCAGCGATGACAGCTCTAGTTGAAGACAATTATGTGAAATTTCAAACCGTGCAAGCCGAGACCGATAACGGCCGCCTCGCCATTATGAAGAACCCGGATCACAGGTTTGTGAAGATGACAGCTAAGAACTTGGATACGTAAGAAACTCCATGTTTCCTCTTTGAACTCTAGCATGGAGGAACACTCCCAGGCACCGCGTGACATGTCCCAGGAGACACCCGACGAGCCAGCCAAGTTTTGCCTCAAATGGTATGCGTTTTCGCAATTCGCGAGCTATCGTGCTTATCGTACCGTACTGGTAGGGGACCTAAATCTATCTCACCCAAGACGCATGGCGCCACCCTTGAACGTCTTATTCGCTCCTTGTACCAAACGGGAGCGGAAGACCAGGCCGGCAGTGCGACAAGGGTTTTACACCGCTACATCTATTCATTCTGTTTCGACAAGATTATGCGACGGTTTAATTCTAAAGTGCAGGGGTATCAGCTTCGTTACACATCCCTACTTCTGTCGAACGAAATCACACTCGAGGACTATCGGGCAAACAGTGCTAAGGAGGTTGTTTTACCGCAGAAGCTCGCGAACAGGGACGAATCAACATTAAAAATAGTCCTGGAAGGGATTTACAATCGCAAGTTCAAATTCTCAGCTGCGGCACCTCACCGTTTAAGCCTAGACGTCGATGACCAATGGGCAGTTTGGAATTGTTTTAAGCGATGTCTCGAGAATCTTCAAACCGCTCTCCTCGATATTCGACGCATGAAAATGAAAGGAAAACGTATGGAAGAGAAGGATTTGGATTTTGTTCTTCAGCGTTTGAACGAGGTGGAGGAAGATATGGGGATCATTTTCCTCTTGGCGCATCATTCACCCAGCTTTTGGACCGTCATGGAAAGAATGGCTCCTTTACTTGAACGTCGACTTGTGGGTAGTACTCCATCCGATCGTGCCGCCATCTAAGCTGACTTGGTGTGGTAGGCTCCCGAGTCAAGTAGCCACCACGATGCTCCTAGCCCTGGGCAGGCCGTCCACAGCGGCCAAAGTCAAGACCTGGTCGAACCTTCTCCGCTCTCCACAAAGAATACAGGCCGAGTCCCCCATCCATCGAGCCTTAGTTTAGAAGCAACCGTTGACGGGAACAGTTCGGACGAGTCAGATGACGACGCAACAAGCGACGTCGAAACGACGCGACACGCTCGATCAACCAAAAAGTCCGAGCCGCCAGAGGATCTGCATGAAGTTATTTCAAAGTCCTGGTCTCCTGTCACCAGAATGGCTCGCCATTGGATGAAATCTATCACTCAGTGGCATCACGGGTTCGAAGACCTTGAACGGGGCCCGAAGAAACTAGGAATCCTGTCGAAGAACTTGGCGATCGACGTTTCAGT
>KN823017.1:180006-200318 GCA_000827465.1 Tulasnella calospora MUT 4182 | reverse complement strand
CACGTTCCGATTCTTGCTAACACATTCCTAAAGTCACTCAATACAAACAACAGTGCCGACCGAAGGCGAGCTGAGGATCAACTCTTCCGCCTCAGATCCGCTCCACCGAGCCAGGCAGCGGATTCGACCCCTCCCGAGCTCGCTTGCGAATGCGTCAGGCTGGGCACCCAACCAGAGTACAGCGGAAGCAGGAACGACATTTGGAAGGGTCGATGGTTGGATAAGCAAGACGTGGCTCTTATATTTTTTAAGGAATATAGAATGGGATCAAGAGACGATGACGCTATTCGGGTACGTCCTACCCAGCAGCTTGCCCCAATGAGTGGCAATCATGACTGACTGTTCTCGGTGACCCTCAATGCAGAGATTCGAGAGGCAGATTAGAGTTTGGCGAAAATTGGATAATCCGTACGTCCTCCGACTGTATGGATGGTGCAAGTTTGATGGAGAAACGTGAGCGGATTTATCCATGACAGCGGTTAGGCTCACAGTTCTGAAACGATCCTACTCCTAACCCACAGCTATCTTGTCTCTCCCTGGCTACGGAACCGTGACGTCGTAAGATACTTGAACGGAGACAGGAATCGTCATCTGAAATGTCTCTCTCTGGTACGCTCATTGCTGAAACCCCTGTAATAGTTTATCGACCTCTCGCACTGTACAGATATACGAAATTGCCCAAGGCCTTCAATACCTTCACAACCAGGGCATCATTTACGGGTCTCTCAAACCTTCCAATATTCTGGTTGAAGACGATGGCCGTGCAGTTCTTTCTGACTTTTCCATGGCGAAAATAGCCACCCCAGACGCGAAGAACACACGAACCAACCCTCAAGTAAATGTATTCCGCTACCAGGCGCCTGAAGTTATTCTGGACAATCCTATGTCGAAAGCGTCGGATATTTACTCCTGGGCCATGACCGCCTTAGAGATCACCACTGGGAGTACGTCTATATCCATCCCTATTCTCCTGGCACATCCTTACGTAATCGATCCTTTCAGACCCGCCATATCATACTTGGAGGTCCCCTGGGCAACTCATGGCCCAAGTCATTACGAACAACCAGATTCCAACCCAAAGTGATTACAAGAGTCCTGTATTCAATAAGCACCCCGAGATTTGGGAGTTGTTCATGCGCTCCTGGAGCCGAGAACCGAAGGACCGACCAACAGCCAAGGAGATTGTAAGAGTGCTTGAGAAAATCCCGGGCGTGAAGTAGATGACACAGGTGGCTGGACTTCCCTGATCGTTTGTATATACTCTGCGTCTTTCCTTGTACACGACGTGCCTGCTATGATCTCCTATCGACTACGAAGGCCGGCCGGCTTGACGGTCGAACCCTGAAACATAATGCCAGACCACAATCCCAACGCAGTACCAGCAGGGAGCCTCGCTTCTTATTGGGTCATGTGGCCTGGAGGTTTCCCGTGCGATATATAGGTATATGCTTGGGTCGGATTCGAGGCGCACGATGTTCAACTTTTTTAGTGGTGCGCCAAGTTTTTCGGACCATACCCCTCCTCTTTGTGTCAACCCCATATAGACCCTTTTTGAGCTTTAATACGAAGTCTTTGGTCTTTGAGGAACCCTCCCGGCGGTTGCAAGTAAACTCGTGTTGGGCAAAGCTGGTCTGGCCGGGCTTGGGCAAGCTTGAGTCCGACCTAGCTCTGGGTTCCAGCTCCCGTCGACGGAGCTCGGCTTGAGCTGGCCCGAAGGCCCGTCGTAATTACCCAAAGGGAAAGGCGTGGTTTTTACAGAGGAGGCTTTGCCGTCTTTTTCCGTGATGGAACAACCCTAAAAGGGAAGGTTCCTGAGGCGTTGTCAGTTGATAGGCTTGAGCCCAGTAAGCTAAGGGCCGCGGGCTCCTTCCCCACCCCTGAGCGTTATAATTATTTTCGCATGGCTGCGTTATATTCTCTTGTTCCTTGCTCCACCTGGCTCTCGTTTTCTGGTCCTACTGGAGAAGCCGTTCTGGATACTTACAGCTTTCTCCACCCAGTCAAGCATCAACAACTGAAAGCCCGGACGGTGAGGCCGAGGATTTCTTATTCAAAAGAGTCCACTTACATGTATATAGTTTTCTACCCACAGGTCTCCTACCCCAGGATGGAAAATGGCATCTTGCATTAGCTTTGTTCTCCGCTGTTCTGTAGATGCGGCGGTCGGAGGTAGGTCGGTGATCGGCTCTCGGCAATCGGAGTCGGAACTGGGTCACACAAATGGCACGCCATAATCTCGCATGGTAGAACACACTGGAATTAGTCTTCTCTTATTTGTATCCTAGTGGAGATAGATTTAAATAAGTCTTGACTTGAATCGAACGGAATGGGATGCTTTGTCAGCTAGTAAAGTCGAACACGGAATTAAGGGGTGGGATATTATGAGATGCAATGCGGAATACACGCGGACGCTCAGCCTCAATAACACCCCCCTCATCGTAGAACCGAGATACCCCTCACACACTTCTAGAATGGCGACCTCTACTTCCCGTCCTCCGGCTGGGGCGCCCGCCGGCCAGCCGCCTACTTTCACTCCGCAGGTCTCCGCAGAAACTGGTCTCGATAAGGACCGGCTAGCTGCATGTTGTGCCCCTGTGCCGGGACTAACGCCAGTCGTTGGGACGTTAGAGCGAGTACGTATAGGGCACCTTCACTCATATTCTTATCTTTATTTATGAGCTTCTCTTCGCGGCACCCATGATTGAACTAGATTTACACTTCAGCCGAACGTGTATCGTGGGGCAAGTGAGTGGTTTGTGTGCGAAAAACGGAAAACGACCATCCCTAACCTCACCCCCAACCTTAAAGGAGTCGATGCCGCAAACTGAGCTCCAAAGCCATAATGCTCGTCTTCATTATCTGTGACCACTACGACAACGAGCGCGCAGACACCAGTGAACTACAGAATGCCGTTGGGAAAACTGTCCAGTGAGCGAACCGCACCCGATTTTGACGGCCTCCAGCTAATAAATCTATAGGGAGATGCGCGATATTGCCACCGACGTCAACGGATGGGCTGAAATGTCTCTCTGGAAGAGTGTAAGACTTCTTCTTACGTAATACGAGCTATCTCAACGAGTTAACACTGAAAGCCCTTCTAGTGGTACACGAGACGTGACGTAGATGCAAAGATTGACGAGCACGAAACAAATCTGGCGAAACTTACGGAGTCCCTTTCAGTATGTAGCTTTCATGACCCTGCCCTGTTCACGATGAGCTCAGATTCACCTGTCGTTCGCAGGTTGCAGCCACCGTTCAGGCGCACGATAAAGTTGCTACCCTCCAAGCAGTAAGTTCTAAACATCCTGAGCCAAACCTGCATTCCGTTCCGTGCTAACACATACCTAAAGTCGCTCAACACGAACAACCCTGCCGACCGAAGGCGAGCGGAAGAACAACTCTACCGCCTCAGATCAGCTCCGCCGGGCCAGGCAGCTGATTCGACCCCTCCTGAACTCGCTTGCGAATGCGTCAGGCTGGGCAACCAACCAGAGTACAGCGGAAGCAGGAACGACATTTGGAAGGGTCGATGGTTGGATAAGCAAGACGTGGCTCTCATATTTTATAAGGAATATAAAATGGGATCAAGAGACGATAACGGCATTCGGGTACGTCCTCGTCCCAATGTGTGACAATGATAACTGACCGTTCTCGGTGACCTCCAACGCAGAGATTCGAGAGGCAAATTAGAGTCTGGCGAAAATTGGATAATCCGTTCGTCCTTCGACTGTATGGTTGGTGTAAGTTTGATGGAGAAACGTGAGCGGATCTCTCCATAACAGCCGTTCGGCCCAAAGTTCTGAAATGACATTACCACCAATCCACAGCTATCTTGTCTCTCCTTGGCTGCGGAACCGTGACGTCGTAAGATACTTGGACGGAAACAGGCGTCGTCATAAGCAATGTCTCTCTCTGGTACGCTCATTGTTGAAACCCCCGTATTAGTTTATCAACCCCTCGCCATGTACAGATTTACGAAATTGCCCAAGGCCTTCAATACCTTCACGACCAGGGCATCATTCACGGGTCTCTCAAACCCTCCAATATCTTGGTTCAAGACAATGGCAGTGCAGTTCTTTCGGACTTTTCCTTGGCGAAAATAGCCACTCCAGACGCGAAGAACACGCAGACCAACCCTCAAGTAAATGTCTTCCGCTACCAGGCACCTGAAGTTATCTTGGACCAGCCTATATCGAAAGCATCGGATGTTTATTCCTGGGCCATGACCGCCCTAGAGATCACCACTGGGAGTACGTCTATATTCATGTCTGTTCTCCTCGCACCTCCTCATGTCATCGATCCTTTTCAGACCCGCCATATCACACTTGGAGGTCCCCTGGACAACTCATTGCCCAAGTCATTACGAAGAACCAGATTCCAAACCAAAGCGATTACAAGAGTCCTGCACTCGATGAACACCCCCAGGTCTGGGAGTTGTTCGTGCGCTGCTGGAAGCGAGAACCGCAGGACCGACCCACGGCGAAGGAGATTGTAGAAGTCCTTCGGAAAATCCCGGGCCTTAAGTAGATGACACGGTTGGCTGGACTTCCCTGATCATTGTATATACTTTGCGTCTTTCCTCGTACATGACCTGCCTACTATGATCTCCTATCGGGTTCGAAGGCTGCACACTTGATGGTTGGAGGCTGAAAACCGTGAATAATGCCCACAAACTAGCGACAGCAGAACGCTCCTCTTCGTCAACTGAAAGCCCGGATGGTGAGGTTGAGTATTTCTAATCCAAAAGAGTCCACTTACAAGATCCGGCGGTCTGAGGTCGGTGATCGGCGGTCCGCAATCAGAGTCGGAACTGGTAATACAAATGGCGCGCCATAATCCCGCATGGCAGAGCACTCTGGTAGTAGTCTTCTCGCAGTTTGTATCCTGGTGGAAAGACATCTAAGTAAGCCTTGAGTTGAAACCGAACGCAACCCGGTGCTTTGTCAGCTAGGAAAGTCGAACATGGGATTAAGGGGTGGGATATCATGAGATACAACGCGGAACACACGCGGACGCTCAGCCTCTACAAACCCCCCCCCGCCCCCCACAGTATACCCTTCATCCACTACTAAGATGGCGACCTCTGCCCCCCGTCTTCCGGCAGGGACGCCCGCCGGTCCGTCCTCTAATTACACTGCGCTGGTCTCCGCAGAAACAGGTCTCGATACCCACCGGCTCGCTGCATGTTGTGCCTCTGTGCCGGGACTAGCGCCGGTCGTTGGGACGTTAGAGCGAGTACGTATACGGCACCTTGATACATATTCTTATCTATATTTATGAGCTTGTTTTCACTGCACTCGTGATTGAACTAGATTCACAATTCAGCGAAACGGGTATCATGGGGCAAGTGAGTGTGTGGTTTTTGCGCGCGCTGCTTCCAAAAACGGAAGGGACCTTCTCTAACCTCCCCCCAAACCTTGAAGGAGCCGATGTCGCAAACTGAGCACCAAAGCCATAAGTCTCGTTTTCATTATCTGTGACCACTACGACAACGAGCGCGCAGACACCATTGAGCTGCAGAATGCCATTGAACAAACTATCCGGTATGCTGTTCGCACCCGGTTTTTGCGGGATCAGGCTAATAAGTTCGTAGGGATATGCGTGTTATTGCCACCGACGTCAACGAATGGGCTGAAATGTCGATTTGGAGAAGTGTATGACTCATTTTTAAGTGTTCTGAACTATCTCAACGAGTTAACGCTGTGAATGCCCTGCCAGTGGTCCACGCGACGTGGTGTAGATGCAAGGATTGACGAGCACGAAACAATTTTGGCAAACCTTACGGAATCTCTTTCCGTATGTAGCTTTCATGCCTCTTCCTTGTCCAAAATGAGCTCGGATTTACCTGTCACTCGCAGGTTGCAGCCACCGTTCAGGCCCACGAAAAGGTCGCTGCCCTTCAAGCTGTGGGTTCTAGCCGCCTTAAACCAAACCCACATCCTGTTTCTTGCTAACATATCTTTAAAGTCCCTCAAAACCACCGCGAACAACAGTGCCGACCGAAAGCGAGCAGAGGAACAACTCTACCTCCTCAGATCCGCTCCACCGGGCCAGGCAGCTGATTCGACCCCTCCTGAGCTTGCTTGCGAATGTGTCCGGTTTGGCAGCCAACCAGAGTACAGCGGAGGCAGGAACGACATTTGGAAGGGTCGATGGTTGGATAAGGAAGACGTGGCTCTCATATTTTATAGGGAATATAAAGAGGGATTGAGAGACGATGACGCCATTCGGGTACGTCCTATCTAGCGGCTTGCCCCAATGAGTGGCAATTAGACCTGACCGTGACCTCCAATGCAGAGATTCGAGAGGCAAATCAGGGTCTGGCGAAAATTGGACAATCCGTTTATCCTCCGACTCCATGGATGGTGCAAGTTTGATGGAGAAACGTGAGCGGATTTGTCCATGGCAGCCGTTAGGCTCACAGTTCTGAAACACCGTTGCTCTCAATCCGCAGCTATCTTGTCTCTCCCTGGCTCAAGAACCGTGATGTTGTAAGATACTTGGAAGGGGACGGGGATCGTCGTCTGAGATGTCTCTCCTTGGTACGCTCATCGCCGAAGCCCCTCTAACAGTCTATTAATCCCTCCCCATGTACAGATTTACGAAATTGCCCAGGGCCTTCGATACCTTCACGATCAGGGCATCATTTATGGGTCTCTCAAGCCCTCCAATATCTTGGTTCAAGACAATGGCAGTGCAGTTCTTTCGGACTTTTCCTTGGCAAAAACAGCCGCCCCAGACGCGAAGGACACCCAAGCCAACCCTCAAATAAATGTCTTCCGCTACCAGGCGCCTGAAGTTATTTTGGACCAAGCGATATCGAAAGCGTCGGATGTTTACTCCTGGGCCATGACCGCCTTAGAAATCATCACTGGGAGTACGTCTACATCCATATCTATCCTCTCAGTACCTCCTTGTTTAATCGATCCCTTTTAGGCCAGCCATATCACACCTGGAAGTCGCCTGGGAAATTTATGGCGCAAATCATAACGAAGAACCAGATTCCAACCCGAAGTGATTACAAGAGCTCCGTACTCAGCAGATACCCTGAGATTTGGGAGTTGTTCGTGCGCTGCTGGAACCGAGAACCAAAGAATCGACCAACGGCGCAGGAGATTGTAGAAGTGCTTGAGACAATCCTGGGCCCGAAGTAGGTGACATCGTTGGCCGGACTTCCCTGATCATTTGTATCTATGTACTTTACGACTTTCCTCGTACATGACTTGCCCGCTATGATCTCCTATTGGCTTCGAAGGCTGGCTGGCTTGATGGTCGGCCCCTGACAAAGAACGCCAGACCACAATACCAAATCAGTGACAGCATGGCGCTCCTCTTCTTGTTTGGCCATGTGGTATGTACGTTTTCCCGTGCTATAGTGATAAGGAACTCTTGCGCCAGACATCGGACTTACTCCGCCAAGCTTCGCTGGCCTCATTCTCAACAACAGCCAGTGGTAGTAATCGACGTGTGATACCTTCAACGCGCCGCCCAACTTGAGTGTCGAGGTCAGAGAGTAAAATCTCTCTCGGGTAGGATCCAGTCAAGGGCAGGGGACAATGCGAGTATGAGGCATCTAAATTTATTCGTCGACATAGAAGCCAACTGCAAGTTAAACGAATCCTGCTCCCGGTCCCACCGAGGCGGGTGCTTTTACCCACCAGATATGTACGTATTCATAGAGTTTATTCGGTTCCCGTGGACTCTCCCCGCAGAGCCGAAGCAATATTAAGCCAGTGACGGGCGGAATTTCTACCTTGTTCGCTCTCCGGTCTCCCGCTTGCATATTGTACATTTTGACCCTCCTTCCTCACCCCTGAGTATTCTATTTCTTCTCCCGTTTCGGTTTTATACTGTCTTGTTCCTTGCTCCACCTGGTCTCGCTTTCTAGTGCCGCAGGAGAAGTATGACAGTTTTCTTCACGGAAAAATATTTGCTTGTCTGACACCGTACTCAGAAGGGCGTCGCCGAAGTCGTAGGTCTTACTCCTTACTCCGACCCCTGACGACCCTCAGTATCCCTTTGCCATCCCTTCCACATCTGGAGTCGCCACATCATGCAGCGTGACCCAGCTATCGCCCTGAGGGACGATGAGAGCTCCGAACGGACGCTTCATCCCCGAGGACGGCGGCGAGAATAGCGGTGATGATACTCGACAAAGGCCCAGGCCGAGTAAATACCTAATAAATATTTAACTAATATTATATTTCTGCATGATGATTACCTAATGGTCGTAAGGTGGGCACCGGATGTTATTGCCTATTTACACGAAGAACTGCAAAAAATTCGAATCTTCCATCCTTACCACTGACCTCGACGACGACGAAGCGTTGGTGAGGGGTTTCGGTGTCCCTCACGGGACGGCTGGTCACGAAGTTCCGCGAGGTGACGACTCGAGAGGTGAGAACCCTGACAACTCTCCGGGTGTTCCCGACTTATCTATATCGTCTTTTGGCAGCCTTCTTCAAATATTGGATATTTTTAAGTCGGGGAAGGGGGGGGGGAGGGATACTGAGGGTCGTCAGGGGTCGGAGTAAGGAGGAAGACCTACGACCTCGGCGACGCCCTTCTGAGTATGGTGCCAGACAAGGAAATATTTTTCCATGAAGGGGACTTTCATAGAGAAGCCTTTCCGGATGCTTATAGCTTTCTCCATCCGTTCAACAACTGAAAGCCCGGATGGCCGGGCCGAGTATTTCTAATCCAAAAGAGTCCAAGCTTACATGAATATAATGTCCTGCCTACAGGTCTCCTGCCCCAGGATGAGAAATGGCATCTTGCCTTCGCCTTGTTTCCCCCTATTCGGTAGATGCGCCGGTCGGAGGTGGGTGATCGGCGGTCTGCAATCGGAGTCGGAACTGGGTAATACAGAAGGCGCGCATAATCCCGCCGGGCAGAACACGTCTTCTCGCAGCTTGTGTCTTAGTGAAGACACGTCTAAGTAAGTCTCGAGTTGAAATCGAACGCCGAGCGGTGCTTGGTCAGCTGCTAAAGTCGAACACCGGATTAAGGGTGGGATGTCGTGCGACACAACGCGGAACACACGCGGACGCTCGGCCTCGATAAAACCCCACCTCATCGTTGAATCGGGGATACCCTTCATAGACTTCTAAGATGGCGACCTCTACTCCCCGTCCCCGGGCAGCGGCGCCCGCCGGCCAGTCGTCTACTTTCACTGCGCTGGTCTCCGCAGATGCCGGTCTCGATACCCACCGGCTAGCTGCATGTTGTGCCTCTGTGCCGGGATTAGCGCCGGTCGTTGGGACGTTAGAGCAAGTACGTATACGGCACCTTCACTAATCCTCTTATCTATATTTATGAGCCTGCTTTAACGGCACCCATGATTAAACTAGATTCACGATTCAGCGCAACGGGTATCGTGGAGCAAGTGAGTGTGTGGTTTGCGTGCACTGCTTCCAAAAACGGATGGAACCTTCCCTAACCTTCCCCCCCCCCCAAAAAAAAACCTTAAAGAAGCCGATGCCGCAAACTGAGCTCGAAAGCCATAAGGCTCGTTTTTATAATCTGCGACCACTACGACAACGAGCGCGCAGACACCCATGAACTACAGAATGCCATTGGGCAAACTGTCGGGTGAGCTGTTCGCACCCGATTTCTGCGGGATCGGGCTAAGAAGTTCGTAGGGAGATGCGTGCTATTGCCACCGATCTCAACGGATGGACTGAACTGTCTCTTTGGACAAGTGTAAGACTCATTTTTATGTGCTACGAGCTATCCCAACGAGTTAACACTGGGAACGCCCTTCTAGTGGTGGATGCGACGTGACGTCGATGCCAGGATTAACAAACACGAAGCAAATCTGGAGGAACTTACGAAATCCCTTTCCGTATGTGGCTTTCATACCCCTTCCTTGTCCAGGGTGAGCTCAGGTTCACCTGTCGGTCGCAGGTTGCAGCCACCGTTCAGGCCCACGACAAAGTCGCTACCCTTCAAGCGGTAGGTTCTAACCATCTTAAACCAACCCCACATCCTGTTTCTTGCTAATATATCCTTAAAGTCACTCAAACCCACCGCGAATGACAATGCCGGCCGAGGGCGAGCGGAGGAACAACTCTACCTCCTCAGATCCGCTCCACCAGGCCAAGCAGCTGATTCGACCCCTCCTGAGCTTGCTGGCGAATGCGTCAGGCTGGGCAGCCAACCAGAGTACAGCGGAGGCAGGAACGATATTTGGAAAGGTCGATTGTTGGATAGGGAAGACGTGGCTCTCAAATTCTATAGGGAATATAAAGTGGGATCGAGAGACGATGATGCCATTCGGGTACGTCCTATCTAGCAGCTCGCCCCAATATGTGACAATTATAACTGACCGTTCTCGGTGACATGCAACGCAGAGATTCGAGCGGCAAATCAGAGTCTGGCGTAAATTAGATAATCCGTTTATCCTCCGACTCTATGGATGGTGCAAGTTTGAAGGAGAAACGTGAGCGGATTTGCCCATGGCAAACGTTAGGGTCACAGTTCTGAAACACCGTTGCTCCCAATTCACAGCTATCTTGTCTCTCCCTGGCTAAAGAACCGTGACGCCGTAAGATACTTGGAAGGGGGCGGGGATCGTCGTCTGAGATGTCTCTCTCTGGTACGCTCATCGCCGAAACCCCTGTAACAGTCTATCAATCCCTCGCCATGTACAGATTTACGAAATTTCCCAGGGCCTTCGATACCTTCACGTCCAGGGCATCATTCACGGGTCTATCAAACCCTCCAATATTTTGGTTCAAGACGATGGCCATGCAGTTCTTTCTGACTTTTCCTTGGCGAAAATAGCCACCCCAGAGGCGAAGAACACGGAAGACAACCTTCAAATAAATTTCTACCGCTACCAGGCGCCTGAAGCAATCTTGGACCAGGCGATATCGGAAGCGTCGGACGTTTACTCCTGGGCCATGACAGCATTAGAAATCATTACTGGGAGTATGTCTACACCAGATCTATCCTCCCAATACCTTATTTAGTGGATCCCTTATAGACCCACCATATCACACCTGGAAGTCCCCTGGACAATTTATCCCGCAAATCGTTACGAAGAACCAGATTCCAACTCGAAGTGATTACAACAGCTCCGTACTCGGCAGATACCCTGAGATTTGGGAGTTGCTCGTGCGCTGCTGGAACCGAGAACCAGTGAACCGACCAACGGCGGAGAAGATTGTCGAAGAGCTTGAGAAAATCCTGGGCCTGAAGTAGATGACACCGTTGGCCGGACTTCCCTGATCATTTGTATATATGTACTTCACGTCTTTCCTCGTATATGACTTGCCCGCTATGATCTTCTGTCGGCTTCGAATGCTGGCTGGCTTGATGGTCAGACGCTGACGAATAATGCCAGACCACAATCCCAATTCAGGGACAGCACTGCGCTCCTCTTGTTGTTTGGTCCTGTGGTCTGGACGTTTCCCGGTGCGCACTATAGTGACGAGGAACTCTTGCGCCAGACATCGGACGTACTCCGACTTCGCTGGCCTTATTCCCAACAACAGCCAGGAGCCAAGCCAGTTCAACGTGTAATACCTTCAACGCACAGGGCAACTTGAGTACCGAGTTCGGAGAGTGAAATCCCCATCGGGTTGGATCCAGTCAAGGGCAGAGGTAGGGACAACGCGGGTATGAGGCATATACATTTATTCGTCAACATAGAAACCAACTGAAAGTTAAACGAATCCTGCTTCTGATCCCGCCGAAATCGCCACTGTTATTCACTAGATATGTACGTACTCATAGAATTGGTTCGGCTCCCATGGACCCTTCCCGAGGAGCCGAAACAACATCGAGCCAGTCACGCGCAGAATCTCTACCCTCGTCATTGGGAATGCTGGAATAAAGACCTTTTGCTTTCTCATAAAATCCTGCAGCATTATTATATTGGCGCTGCTCCCGACGGACATGGCCTCGGCGAAGGCATACGTCAGCCATCCCCATGTCGTTCCCTACTCGGGAGAAGCAATCCTGAGCTTCTTCGTACCTGCCCTCCGCATCATCGTATCTTTGTTCCGCTAGAGCAAGGTCTCCTGCTCCTTTTAGTACACTCGCTCTCCCCAATTCATCTCCGAGCGCGGTGTACACCCCTGCGGCCTCATCATAGCACTCCCGAGCCTTTTCGAACCTCGATTTGGCGCAATATACGCCACCTAGCCCATTCAATACATTGGCGGAGCCGTGGTCATCGCCGATCCGAGTGGAGAGGTCTTTGGCCCGCAGGTAGAAGTTTTCCGCTTCGGTGAACAGACGCTGAGACTGAGAGACGTCCCCAAGGACGCGTAAAGTGTTCGCTAGGCCGAGGTTGTCCCCGTTTTGGAGGTACATGGACTCGGCCATCTCGAGAGACTCCTTTGCCTCTTTGTGCTTTCCCTGATTATGGTAGACCTCGCCGAGCCCGCTCAGCGCATGAGCAACTCCATGCTTATCACCGATATCGGAATAAATGGCCCGCGCCTTGGCGAAGGTTGAGGATGCCTTACTGAATTTGCAGAAGGCGGCATAGACGAATCCCAACCCGTAAGCAGCGTTCGCTTCTCCCAGGCGATCGTGAATCTCCGCGTAGATCTCCTGCGCCGTGCTCAGGCGTTTCTCTGCCTCTCCGAAGTTGGACTGAGCCGTGTACACGCTTCCGAGTCCCTCCAACGCATTTGCCCGACCCTGCCTACTACCAACACGACGGTATATTTCCTCCGCCTGCGTAAGGAACCTCTCCGCTTCAGTGTAATGGCACTGCGCATAACCAGCATTCCCGATGCCGCGCAAAGCATTTGCCCTGCCAAGGTTGTCCCCAAGCTCAGCGAAAATGCGCTCTGCCTGTTTGTGTGACTTTTCGGCCTCGGCGTATTGCCCTTCTGCGTAATAAACTTCGCCAAGGCCGGCCAGTGCATTCGCTCCTCCCAGCCTATCGCCGGTGTGTGCATAGGTGGCCCGGGCCTTGGCGTAGGACTCGACCATTTGAAGGAAGCTATCCTCGTTCTGGTAGGCGAGATCTTGCCAGCCGGATGCCTTTAATTGATCCATGTCGTCCCCTAATTTGGCGTAAACTTCTTGTGCTCGCGTGAAGGATGCCGCCGCCTCGTCGTACTTGGACTCGGCAAAATGAACGTGACCCAACTCAACAAGAACATTCGCTTGGCCTAGCTCATGCCCTATGGAAGAATAGAGGGTTGCTGCTTCGTCGAAGTGACGCTTTGATGCATCGGTTGAGCCTTGAACGCGAGCGAGCTCCCCCAGCGCGACCAGCGACTTGCCCTTCGTGGCGGCATCGGCCGAATTTTTCAAGGCTTCCTCGTACGAGGACTCGGCCTCCTTAAAGTCGTCTCGCAAGCGATGGATGTGACCAAGCTGGCACAATAGGCTGGGGTTTCGACTCTTTGGGCCATCCGTCTTCTTCCGAGAAGGGAGTGAAGAAGGCTAGGAGGGGGAAACAAGCCCGGTAAACATCAACGACATTAGTAGCGAGACCATCTTGACTTGCCATCCACATGATATCCGAAAGACATCGAGCCGCATCTGGCCGTTTGTTTGGATCGTGTACTAGGCAGGACTTCATGAGGTCGCAGAGACCGGCAAGTTGGGACATTCGTTCATCTGCTTCGAAGTTTGGCACCTTCCCTTGCATGACTTCGAAGATTACACGCCCTGGAGCAGAAATGTCGTGAAAAGGGAAATGCCCCGTAATGATCTAGCATTGCAAACACGATTAGAACCCCCCTTCCCCATGCAAAGCGTAGCTGCCTTACCTCCCAACAAAGCAGTCCAAAGGCCCAGATATCGCTTCGCAAGTCCGCTTCCGCTTCCGTCTCCACTTGAAGTAAAAGTTCAGGCGCTGCCCAACGAGTAGAGTATCCCGGGGCTACGGGCTTCTTCTGAGGCGCCATAGAAGTTGCTGGAGCCGTTGGTAAAGCGTCGTTTGCCGCGGATAGGTTCACGCCGGCGGCGGTTAAAAGACGACTCGAGGCCTGGGTCTCTCCGCAGTCTTGCGATCGGGGGTTAATACGGGTGCAACCAAAATCGGTGATAACGCCCCTGTTGAAGGCATTTACAAGAATGTTTAACTGAGGTTGCCATCCAATCAGCTAACTGTTGTTCTTCTTTAATATCTTCGTCGGCTGACGTACCGACTTCAGATCCCCGTGACAAATAGGAGGCTCATGGTTATGAAGGTAATGAAGTCCTAAGCACACATCCTGGATCTTGATGGGGTAGCGGTCAGCACCAGTCACAAGGCATCACCTACATTTACCCCTCACAAGTGACATTCGTTCCGGAAGATCCCATTCTCCATCCTTAAGAAAATCTCGAACATTCCCACCGAGTTCCCAAGGAAAAATTATCCAGGCAACACCTTTTTGAACATTATGGGTGAAGCCAAGCAATTCGACAACGTTTGGGTGGCAGAGACTCGCTAAGATGGCAACTTCGTGCAGAAAAGACTTTCCAGAGAGGAGGTTAAAAGCAAATAACCTGAGATTCTGCGGACTCACATTAGAGAATGCTCGTTTATCCATGTTTGTACTAGTCTGGAACATCTTCACTGCGACGACGACGCCCGAATCCAGCGTTCCCTTCTTTATCTCGCTCGTTGCCCCACGTCCCTGAGTGCGGGTATCCGTGATCTTGACACGTTTGCGACCGATCTTGAGCCTCGAAAGATGCGGAGGGGTTTCTAGCTTATCCTGCGACGACATTAAGCGGTTGGCAACGGGGAGCGATAAACCCACCACTAACCAAAGACCACTCCACCGGGTTGCTTCGTAGGGAAAAAGTTGGTTCGTTAATGAGATATCCTAAGTAACTCCACATCCTGATGTATGTTCTGCGTCCTGGTCGAATGATCTGATGGGTTTGGGAAGGGCGCGTTGGACTGGCAATTTGTACTCGACCACTCGCACAGCATGAGAGAAGCCTTTTTGAAGGGCGGAACACGAGGCTAGGACGGATAGTAAACACTCATATCAAGCATTTCTTTGTGTTCCTTCAGTGGCGAGAAGAAAGTGAGGTTGGACTGCATCGTTCGCATGCTGGACGAGCACACACCTTCGACCTTGCCTCAACACGCATCATTGTCGTCTTTCTGACCTTCATTCCCAAATAGCGAAAACGGCGAGGATAATCACGTTTCCCATTGCCCTCATTGCGGCAGCCGTTCGAGAACGTGTTCCCTGACGATGCGCGTCGTTGAGGCAGGCCTTTTCTACATGGGAGGTCGGCAATGTCCGGAAAATGTGGGACATGCGATAGATGTGTGGGAAATCCTCCCACCCCAACGTCAAGCATATGCCCGAATGCGGAAAACGGAAACAGCGATTTCAGCAGCAATCAACTGATTAGCATATTATAGGAGAAACTGGCACCGTGTTTCCAATTTGAAACTATCACGGATAAGGTCGTGTTCTGAACCGTGAACAGTACCACCCTCGCCTTGTGCTGGAGATTCGAATATAGACTACCACCTTCACGGTTCACCCCTGCCACCCTAAAGCCTCCTCGCGTTCACCTCCACCTGGCGAGCCAGTTAGCTACGACCACGCGCAGTGAATCTACCCCGCATTATGTCACACATGATGGGAATATACTTTTTCAACGAGGACAGGAGTCGCGACCTGCATCGCACCCCAATCCCCAAAGCGTGGACCTCGCGCATATGGGATTCAATTCCGCAGGACCGCATCTTGGTCATAATCCAAATCGATCTAATTCGCAAGAATTGTTCGTACCTATCCGTGGACCACTCGTAGTGCTTTGTCTCCTTCCCCTCCTCTGAAGCTCTATCCTAGGCTGAACTGAACACATACCGCTAGCCGGATCATCTACCTTAGTTATGGCCCCACGTCCACTACCTAGGAAACAGACCTCGGGAATTCGGCTATTTGATGTGCAGGTCCCTGTCTCCCCGTCTACCTCTTTGGACCCTCCCAGACTTGCTGCCCGGTGCGCAGGTGTTCCTACATTGGCTCGGGCGGTGGGCGTTTTGCAAGCAGTAAGTCGCGAACGAACGATCATGCGTACTAGCTGATGGACTACTATTGACGAGGAAGGGCCTTCACAGATGGACAAGCTCGTCGGGCAAGTGAGGTCCAACAAGTGAGTGCAAGGGCTTGATCCGATTTCAACCTTTGACGTTCCGCTTTTTATCGACGCAGAGAGGAGTGCTTGCGGCTCAGGAACACAGCTCTGGTTCTGTTACTCGTTATCTGCGACCATTGGGAGAGTGGACGGTCCGAAAAGCCTAAACTGGAGCTTGCTGTCCAACGCACTGAAACGTGAGGGCGTCATCTGCTGGTCTCATATGCCCAAGTCTGACGGAGGACTAGGGCTATTTTAAACATCTCATCTGACTTAAAGACCTGGGCAAAACTATCTTCGTCAGATGCTGTGAGTTCGTTCGGCAAATATGATTTTCTGTTTCTCTCACAACGTTTACTATGTTTGCAGGTGCAGAACCAAACAAACGCCAAGATATCTGAGCACAAGGAGCGCCTTATGCGCTGCATCGATTACCTCTCTGTGAGTTCGCCGAGCATTGCGATTGGGACAGTTTATAACGTCGGACACTCGACATGCCAGCTAGCCGGGATCTTGCAAGATCACGGTCCAACCACCCAGATAACCGAGGTGAATCGACCCGCCTGGGTATTTCATGTCCAAGCATCATCCAACGTACCTACATTGCTCTTTAGAATCAGGCGGCACAGGCCACCGAGACCGATGTGACCGCCGAATCACCACTTCAAACTCCGGCACCCTCATCACCACTCCAAACTCTGGCGCCCTCAGACCGTCCTGGTACTGGGGTCCCCCGTCCACCAGCCAGGAGGCAGACATCCGTCGCCCATATACCCGTGGTCGTATCCGCGGAAACCGTCTTCGATGTTGACCGACTCGCCGCACGTTGTGCCCCCGTGCCAGGACTGTCGCCTGTCACCAAGACCTTGCAGATGGTGCGTATGCAACTACAGTCGCCAATGCCTACATATATCTAAAAGTTGCTTATCACGACTGCATGTGATTTACCAGATCTACACTTCCGTAGAACGGGTATCGTGGAACAAGTAAGTGGGTGGTTTGCGTGCAACCAAATCTGGAAAGGATTTCCCTCACCCCCTCCCCCAACCTTGCAGAAGCCGATGCCGCGAACTGAGTAGCAAAGCGATGACGCTCGTTTTCATCATCTGCGACCACTACGACCAGGAGCGTGCAGATACCACTAAACTACAGAAGGCCGTTGAGCGAATCGTCCAGTGAGGGATTTTCGCACCCTATTCGGGCGAGCTTGATCTAATGACTGTTTAGGGCTATGCATGAGATCGATATCGACGTCCGAGGATGGGCTGCCTTGTCCGTTTGGGAAAGTGTAAGGCGCCTGCATTTGTTACGAGCTACCCCAATACGTTAACGCCGTGGATATCTTAGTGGCGTACGCGGCATGACGTAGACTTAAGGATCAACGAACACGAAGAGCATTTGAAGGACCTTACCGAATTCCTCTCTGTATGTGCCCTCAGTTTCCCTTGGTTTTCCAACAAGAGTTTAAATGTACCTGTCCGTCGCAGCTCGCAGCGACCCTTCAAATTCACGATAAAGTCGCTGTCCTTCAAGAAGTAAGTCCTTAGACCTAAAACATCAAATATAATTTCCTTTCCTGCTAACGCAACTCTGCAGGCACTCAAAAACAACCCCCAGGGCAGTGCCGACCGGAAGCGAGCAGAGGAACAACTCTACAGCCTCAGATCCGCTCCGCCAGGCGAGCTATCCGATTTGGCACCTCCTGAGCTCGCTTGCGAGTGCGTCCGGCTGGGCAGCCAAACAGAGTACAGTGGGCCCAGAAACGACATTTGGAGGGGTCGATGGTTGGATACGCAGGATGTGGCTCTCATATTTTATAAGGAGTATGAAATGGGAGTCAGAGACTATGACGGCATTCGAGTACGTTCCATCTGGCACAATGCCCGATGTAGAAAGCATACCTGACCGTTAAGCTTGACCTCCGATGCAGAGATTTGACAGGCAGATCAAAGTTTGGCGAAGGTTGGATAGTCGTTTTGTCCTTCGACTCTATGGGTGGTGCAAGTTCGACGGAGAAACGTAAGCAGATTCAACCATGGTATGCGTTTGCCTCAAAGTATGAAACAACACCAATCCCAACCCATAGCTACCTTGTCTCTCCCTGGCTACGGAACCGTGACGTCGTAAGATATTTGGAAGGAGACAGGGGTCGGCACCGGAAATGCATCTCTCTGGTACGCGATATTGCTTGCACTATCGATATCTCTAACTCTCCACCAATCCCACGTCGTTTGCAGGTTTACGAAATTGCCCAGGGTCTTAGTTACCTTCACGATCAAGGCATCATTCATGGGTCTCTTAAACCTTCCAACATTTTGGTTCAGGACGATGGCCGCGCATGTCTGTCGGACTTTTCGCTGGCGAAACCGGCCGCCCCAGACGCCAAGAACACGCAAGTCAATCCTCAAGTAAATGCTTTCCGGTACCAGGCGCCTGAAGTCATCTTGGACGAATGTATATCCAAGGCGTCGGATGTTTACTCCTGGGCCATGACGGCTTTAGAGATCATCACCGGGGGTGGGTCTATCTATGTTTGTCCTCCCAGCAACCCCTCATGTAATTGATCCTTTAGACCAACCGTTTTACACCTGGAAGTCCCCCGGACAACTCATTGCGCAAGTCATCATGAAGAACCAGATTCCAGCCCGAGCCGATTACAAGAGTCCCGTACTCGACAAACATCCTGAAATTTGGGAGATGTTCATGCGTTGTTGGAGGCGGGAACCAACAGACCGACCAAGAGTGAAGGAGATTGTAGACCTGCTCGAGAGAATCCCAAACCCGGAATAGATCAGACAGTTGACCTGAACTTCTGTCGCCATTTGCATATAATTTACGTTTTTCCTCGTACAAAATGAAATCTGAACAAAGAACCCCGAGTGTTAAAGTTCACAGAAGGACCCTTCGTTAGAACCGGATCACGCAGCCCCCTTCCGTCCCGTGAACCGCGATGAATTGAGCTGCCGGTACCCCTTCCATTTCATATGCACCGTCGCAGCGAGACGGGAGCGCGCTGTAGCTTTACGCTGGTATTTGCGGTGCAAAACGGTGGGTGAGAGAGGATGTCTGGACTTGGTCCTTGAGGATCCGAAATCAAGACTTCATCAGGAGGTGTGGCCCGTGTGGGCTCTGTCCCGAATTAGTTCGTCCAGCGTGCAGGCGAAGATTACTCAATTGATCTGGAGGATGTCCACTGTATAAGTTTATATATTGTATGTCTAAACCTGGAATTGAATTCCTGTCGTTGCGTCATCGCTCGCCCAGTTCGTGGTGCTGCGGTGCTGGGATACATCGATATCATGCCATGACATAGGACGAAATATGAAAGGAGGGGACAATCCCATGAAAACCCATGTATAGAGCGTCCGTCGAACGGGAGAATGATTGCACGCAGCGTCAGGCGCAAATGGTACCTCACCACATTCCCTTCCCTCTAACAGCGCCCGCCCCGGTTCGTACCACAAAATATAATCCCAGTGAAATTACACTGCATTTCTCAAATAAGTAGAATAGAAGTTTTCGAAGAATGATGAGGCGAGCTCGGATACTGAACTAAAATTTCGTCTCTGCATTGGTCCTTCAAGTACTAAAGCTGGAAACAGATGGAAGTCTTAGTTGCGCTGATTTGTATCGGCTGCTATGATTTTGGCGAGTTGTTGCGTCACCGTCACCAGGTCGCCGCAGCCTGGGAAAACACGGCGGTCAGTTGTGCAATCCCTGCAAGTCCCAATCTTGACGATAGAATCCCCTTTACCTACCTCTCAGATAGACCTTAATGTCCTCATACACGGTCATTCAGTCACGCCCAATAGGTCCTCAAGTCCAGCAATCATGTCCTCAATGTAGCACACAGATTGAATTCTCCCTTCCAACCGACCCATCGCCTCCACCACAGACGGTCCTCCAGGTCCAATGTTACCACTGCAGTTCAATCTTGACTCATACCATTGCAGTCGGCTACAACTCTACTAGTCGATCAACTCCACAGCCACCAAAGCGGACGGGCCGGAAGATTGGCACACAAGAGAGGCCGCTCGAAACGGGGTATTATGACATCCTAGAAGTGAAGGTCGACGCCACAACAGAGGAGATCAAGAAAGCGTATAGTAAATACCAAACCCTGACAATGTCTGAAAATGATACTCATTTACTTGACTTGCAGGGCGAATGGCTCTGCTTCACCATCCGGACAAGCATCCAGGAGACCAGATGGCGGAGGAAAGAGTGAGCAAGGGTAACTCGTTAGC
>KN823017.1:163105-179806 GCA_000827465.1 Tulasnella calospora MUT 4182 | reverse complement strand
GTTTTCTCAGCTATCTTTGGTGGTGATCGTTTTGTTCCTATCATTGGCGAGATTTCCTTGGGAAAGGAGATGAAGGAAGCATTGCAACAAGCGGAGGAGGCCGAAGAAGAAGAAACCTCAGCGACTACCATTGAAGGATCAACTCCGGTCCAGAGAGACTCGAAAGGCAAGCCCATCCTTAGCCCTGAGCAGAAAGCAAAGAAACTTGAAAAGGAAAAGAAGATTGCGGCGGAGGTACGGCTTCGATTGCTGCCCGGCGCACTATTGTTTACTGATTGCTGGTCATAGAAAGCACGGTTGAGAGAAGAAAGAGTGAAGAAACTGGTTGAAAATTTAGATCGAAAGCTCAGCATTTACGTCGAATCCGTGACTGGCGCTCCGACGGACGCGGAAGTCGCCAAATCCTGGAGAGAGATCTGCAGACTGGAATCAGAGTAAGGGTTCACTTCAATCCACCGTACTGTCCAGCGCTCATTAAAGCCCTACCACATAGAGAGCTAAAGACGGAATCCTATGGTGTCGACCTTTTACATGCTATCGGGTTCGTTTACACGTCCAAGAGCCGGTGAGTCAATCGTCCTGGTTACATCTGTGGGATCTGACCTCGAACCGTGCTCTCTCAGGCATTACCTCGCGTCTTACAGTACTCCTTGGGGAGTAGGTGGCTGGTTGCACAATGTGCAGGGCAAATACCATGTCATTAGTGAAACGTATGTCGAAACCATGCACGAGGCCTTGTCAGCTGCTGCTTATGACGTATTGTTTGCATTATTTCAGGGTCTCTACTGTCCGTTCAGGTACTTAATCTAACCAAAATTTCTAACGGATTCAAACGCTCATCATACCTGTATCAACTCAGCTCTTGAACTGAAGCGAGTGTTCGACGAACTGGCTGCTGCGGAGAAGGCCGGTATTAGTCCGGAGGAGAAGCGCAGACTAGAAGAGCAAGCCGCCGAAAAGGGCCTACAAGCCCTGTTCAAGGTAAGAGTTAGCGCGGTGTCCTTGGCGTTGGCATGCCTCGCTCACTGTATGTCCTCACCAAAAACTAGGGGGCAAAACTCGAGATCGATTCAGTTCTCCGGGAGACTTGCGACCGTATTCTCGCTGACGAGCGGATCCCAAAAGACAAGCTCATCGCGCGCGCAACCGCTCTGGGAATGCTGGGAGACGCTTTCCTCGCTGTAAGAAAAGACTCCGAGACTGAGAGCGAGTACGTCAAAGTAGACACCAAGGCCAGTCGGGAGCGCGACGCTAGGAGAGCCAGTAGCTCGTAGATCCTCTTCTGTTGTCGGATGCGCTTGGCCGATAGCTCCCCCTCATCGCCTTAATAGCTGGTTCGGACTAATTTTGGGGGGGACAGACACATAAACTACTAATCACGGGTTTATACATTGCCTATATATACCACAACACCTCTATGGGGAGATCCTGTACTTAATACCATGAACTTCGTTAATTACAAGATATAAAACCATATAAAACATCATCTACGCCTCCACAAACGCTCAGGTATGGGTATTCTTACTCCTAGTCTCTTTCAAAATGGCGTCCACCCACCGTTGGAGAGCGACTTGCAACATCTCGTCCCAGCCGACTTCTCGTTTGGCGATAAGCTTGGCATCGAAAGGAGCAGCCGGGCCCATTGAATTCAGAACTCGGGAGACCGTGACGGGGACGACGTGAGGGGCAATCATAGATTGCATACTGGGTTTTACTGGGGAGGAAGATTGGCTAGGAATTGGTGATGGCGGTACGCCTGGTTTCAACGGAGGAGATTGAGACGGTGGTGCCAATGCTACGAGGTGCCGTAGCTTCAGAGCGCTGACAGTCCCGAAAAAGCGGTATTAGTCTTTGGAGATAGCTTAGGGGGGTAAGGGGACCGACGTACGCGGCCCATAGCCTCAAGTTCTCCATCCTCCTGAATGTCCAACCAATCACTTTCTTCGCATCCACCTCCTTTTGCTTTGCTTCCAATGCAACGATGTCGTGAATGCTGGCAGCTCCAATAAAACCCCATTGTTTTCGACTACGTCTTACGATTGCGTTGTAAGCGTGGCATAGAAGCTGACCATCAGAGAGTCTAATGAGGAGTGCCTCTCGGTCGGCGGAGGATGTATACGATGGGAGGTGTTCGAGCAGTTGTGAAGGAAGGTGGGCTGACAAAATAGACCAAAGGCGAGCTAAAGAGGGATGGTTCATGAGTAAGGGTCGAATCTTGACGATAACCGAACGGAACGAGCCTCACCTAACACATCATCTGCAAACCGATCTCGCCTGGCCCATTCTGCAAGCTCCCCATCCTCAAATTCTCCATCGTCCTCCTCTTCATCACCTTCCGCCACATCATCCAACATATCGCTATTCTTCCCTCCCACATCCTCCGGTTCAGCCACAAATGCGTCGTTTAATATGTTTGGGAGGATTCCATTGCTGCTGACACGTCTTAATGACGATGAGCCTCCAGCATTTCCAGAGCCAGCTGAGGGACCAGCTACCTCGCTCTCCGTGGGTGATTGGGAGTGTGAAGGGGAAGGGCCAAGGGACGAACGTGTCCTTCGGAGCCGACTGGTTGTTGGTAGGGAAGCTTTGACCCGCTGCCATCCACGGTGGTAATGCGCTGCCTGTGGAAGTTGAGACCCGAATAACGCTGAAGGCGTGCTGCTAGGACCTTCAAACAATACCTGAGAGTCACATTTAGGTTCGAGTTAACCAGCCGACCGACGTTGCAAGCAGCGGAAAGATGTTGACTTACCTCGTCAACAATATCCAGGTACTTCTCCACCACGGCTTTCTGCTCTCCCAAGTCGTTCAGAGAAACTTGCTTGTACAGCCATCCTCCTCCCAACACTAGCCTTTCATCCCATGCCTCTCTCTTGGGTTTAGGAGATTCCAGCGGGTCATCTAGGAGATTGTCTTCTTCGTCAACCCAGACCTGAATAGTGGCACCATTTCCCCTAAGCGGCACGAAAGCCGTCGTCACGCCCGCTTTCGGTAGCAACTTCGCAGCTGATGAACTCTCTCTCCGACTTGCGCTCCCTCCACTCCCCGCATGCGACGCTGAGGCCGAAGTAGCGGATTCATTGTCGTCATCTTCTGGAACCGAGAAAATTCCACTCCCACGTTTGTCCGTTGTCGCCGTCACAACGCTGCTCCTCCCGCTACCAAGACTCCGTGGAGGGGTCGGGGCGCCTGTTGAGACGAACTCATCCGAAACTGACAGAGGCACGTCTCCACCTCCTGAGCTTCCAACGCTCAACGAATCGTATGCATCGTCGGATAAAGGGATGCGATAGGATTCTTCTAGTAACCGGAGCATCGCAAGCACGTCCATCGCGGCCTTCCGTATTCGGGCATGAGGGTCCGCTGGAGCAGATGGAAATGGGACTGAAGGAGGAGCGGATGATGTTGTGCTTCCAGGAAGTAGACTTGGGCGCATAGTGGTGGTGCCAGGTGCTTGTCGGAGGAAGCCGCTACCTCCCGTCGAACGGTGTTCTAAGCTCTTGTTGGTATTCGGAGTTGGTTGGAGGAATTGGTCATCCGGCAAGGACACGAGGTAGTTCCGCACGGACCGAATTGTCCTGGTTGTCGTCTGCAAGACTGACAGAACTTCAAACGAATTTTCCGCCTGCTTCTTGATATTGCTTGCTGTTAAGAGAAGCGGCCCCGAATCCGCTTTTTCTTTCTCCTTCGAGTCCACACCAATTGACCATGCTTTCTCCGTTTCCTCGAGGTCGCGTATAAGGCCGGGTTTTAGCGCGTCTGGATCCGTTTGCGGGTAAACGCGTTCAACGTGTGGGTAAGGCGGCCGCGATACGGTTTGCACCACTGGCGATGGAGGGAGTTCGAAAGATGAAGTGGACGAAGAGACCCCAGAGATTTCGAGTGTCGGAATGATCGAGGGCCCGAGGGCTGGGACAAGGCCCTTGACTTTGGTGGTTCTGTCAAAGTCGACGCGCGTTGTTTGGCAGTCAGAATCGAAATGTCGCTATCGAAGGGAGCCGGCGGTGCACTCACTTCCTTTTGCTGGCCAGTCCAGTTTTGGTGAAATAGTGCTGAAGATGTTCGATGCTCCCCAATGCCATCACGCTTTCTCGCTTGGCGGCGCTCTTGCTGAAGGGGTTACTGGGAATGTTTTGGATATTAGGGTAAAATGCGGTTTGACGACGGGACTTTTTGAGAGCGCCGAGGCCATCGCTAGACTCGTTTTGCTGGATGTTAGATGTCGAATCTGCGTTCGCGTTGGTGGTCATGGTTGGGTATCGACTTAAGGGTGATTATAGTATTAGATATTAGGTATCCTGAGCTTGAGTTTTCGATGGGAATAAGAAAGGTAGCGATAGAACGAACGAGAGCGGGGAATTCGAGCTGTGGCTGACCGAGTAGAAGGTCGTAGTCGCGAGCCTAGATTTCAAGTCAAACCGCGCGGACGCGGGACCCTTTTCGAGGCGGCAGAGCCTTTCACCATGCACCGGGCACTGCAAACTTTATCGTAGTCAACCCAAGATCGTGCAGAGGGATCGATGAGCGCCAAACATGGCTAATAACAGGTGATCGAATTTCTGGACGCGCGAGCTCATAGCCCCTTTCTTGCTTAAGACGCGATCCGCTTCCTTTTGCCATCTGCGCTCGACCACATGATAATCGAATCGGCACCTGCATCAAGCTATCATATCGCATGGTGACATTGAAGGTGAGAGCTCTGGTTCATCTTGGCTGCATATTATTTGACTAGAAAATGGATAGCTAGATATCTGCAACGAATCTCACCGCCGGATCCTTTCCCGAGCTACCTGGATCAGTCCGTGTAAACAACAATGGGTTAAGATGCGATACTTTCTAGTTACATTTGATACATGAAACTCTGACTTATTTGGTTCGTGACGAGTGTACGGCCTTACGCGATAGGGGTCTGCCCACAGCAAGGCCATCGCCGATGTCAAAGTACACACACCAGGTACACCGTGCTTTCGGACCAAGCAAAACAAGTGGCATTTTATTGGGCGCCTTCGGAGGCACAAGATGTTTGGATAGTATAACAGGTACTTAGGTCATACAGCATTGCCACTTCGACGAAAGATAGTTGGTAACAGATAGGAGAAGGCGACGTTTCGAGCTCGAGCGATTGTTCCCAAGAAAAAGTCCCTTTGGAGAGTAAAGGTTCAACGGAAAGGGTATTTACGCTTCACTCGGAGCAGAACGGGCCTCTAAATCAGCCAATTGCTCAGCAACAGCCGCATCGTCAGGGTCGGCGTCGGCGAATTCGTTTCGCCCAAGCCCCGATGCTCTGAACTCCTTGGCAGAGTGGCGAGTCGACCCATCCGTTGCGTCCCGAGAGTCAAATGGAGCAGAATGAGAGTCATAAAGACGCTGGTCTGGGTGAGGTTCAACGCCAGAGTTGTGTCGGTAGCCCTCTCCGGCAGAATCGGCCCGGTGCTCGAACGCATTGGGCCTTGTTTGAGAGTCCGAGTAAGGCGTGTCGTAGGGACGGCGCTCTTCATTCTCGTTCGCTCCGCCTGAATGCCCCGTGGTTGATTCATCGTCCTTCGAATGGTCGCCAAAACCAGCCCTAGCGGCATTTTCCATAAAAGCCTCGATTTCTTCTTGGGTCATTTGAGCGCCGCCGGGTTCTCCATGACGTATATCAGTGCCGTCTGCGTCGGAACCAGGGCTGGATTCGTCACCAGAATCTTCGGCATCGGGACTGCCAGCGCATAATTCAGGTTCGTCAGAGAACCGACGTGGAAAGGAACCGAAGTTTGCTCACCCTTCAACTTCGCCCCTGTCATCTGATTTCTCTTTATCAACCCCAACTGGAGTTGGCCCGGCGTTGTTCTTCCTGTTTTTCTTTTTCTTCTTATTCGCATTTTGCTTAGGTTGAGTGGGAGCATCGGGAGCATGACCCGCACCAGGAGGGCCGGGCCTGTTGTCTATAGACCGCTTCGAGCTGTGATATCCGCCGTTCTTCCATTTCCTGTACTCATGAGGCGGCTTGCCAATGGAGACATTCATCTTGTATTTCGGCGCAAATTCGACGTGATGCAACTTGGAGACAGCCTCTTCAGCCAGTTCACGGGTCCGAATGCGGACAAAAGCAAAACCAGCACGCCCGGTATTCACGTCCATGCTGGGAGTCAAAGGCAGGTCAAACTTGTGAAGAAAAGGATCAGGATTCGATAACACTCACACATTGTCGGATCCAACTGCGTCAGCGAACATTCGCCGGAATCTCGGCTGAGAAACCTGGGCGGGGAGGTTGGATACGAAAATAACCTGGAAGGAAAAGTTGGTGGTCTGTCAGAGTGAGGTTCCAACGGGGGTCTGGGATCACGCTCACAGTTCCGTCGGCCGGATGGATTCCTCCGACACGAGTTCCAGTGGGACGATCAAATGGTCGCGTTTGACTTGAGGTGCTGTCACGGCGATACCTGTCATCAGGATAGTCTCGGTCTCTTTCGCGATCCCTCGGTCGGTCGCGTTCTCTTTCCGCCGCATCCCGGCCACGTTCGCGGTCACGAGAATCATAAGTGAGCTTATCCCTGAGATCAAATCCAGCCTGAGCAGTTGCCCTTTGGTCGTCAAACCTCTCACGATCGCGATCGCGGGGGTCTTCTAAACGACGATAATCGTCTCGGTAGGAAGGTCCCGAGGGAGCATCCGTCATCAAAGGATCATAGTCATTGTTGCCTCGATAACGTGGACCTGAAGGTGCGTCCATGGCTGGCCCTCGAGTGTCCATGCCTAGCCTAGAGGCGAGTGATAATCGTGGGGGAGAGGGCGGCCTAGCAGCAGGCGGTAGGGCCGCAGCTGGATATTGAGACGGTCCTCGACGGTCGTACTCTCTATCCATCATTGCATCGGAAAGCCGAGCGTCGTATCGGCGACTTTCATACCTTCGGTCATCTACCACTGGCGGAGGATAACCATCCAGGTAACCTCGTCGGGGATCCTCTTGACGCGGCATTCGAGATGGCGGAGCAGGCTCCACAAACCGCCTGGAATACTCCTCAGGCTGTCGATAATCCGCTAAACTGCGACGATCATCAACCCTATAAGTGGCTGGATAGTCAACGGGCGGTCCAGGCGTTCGGCTGACAGGGGGTAGAGGCTTGTTCCGTGATGAAATAGAATCTGGAGATGAGTAACCGGCATATGGCGGAGCAATTGAACCCCGATAATTGGGTCCTGAGTCCAAAGAGGTGGAGTAGGGAGGACCAACAGCCGCTCTGCGATATTGCGTGTCATAGTCATCGCTGCTTCGATACCTTTGGGGCTCGTCCCTTCCAAATCGGGCGGAAGAAGCGGGAAATTGATCGTCCATGGTTCGTGACCTATATTGGGCGGGGGGTGGGGGCGGGTATCCGTCCGGTGGACCACGAGGGGGCGGCTGTCGGTATGAAGGATCTACCGGTGAACCGCGATACGATGCTGCTGGGTCGACAGGAGGATAATCCCGTGGCCGAGAACGAGCGGGGTCGCCTCCGTCGTTCAGACGCATTCGCTTGTTGCTGGCTTCGAGCTCAAGTGCTGAATCTTCATAAGGACGGCGCCTGCTGTCGCTCCATTGGGGCGGCGGAGAGACTTCGCGCCGATACCGGTCCTCGGGGTACTGCCCACGAGCATCTCTAGGAGCTATAGACCGGTCACTGGAAGTATATGACGACGGGGGATAATCGACAGCAACCCCTCTGCGAGGACCAGGGGCAACGGGAGCATTGCCATAACGAGCGGAATCTCCGGGGCCCTGTCGACCCGGTGGGGGAGATAGTGGACGGCGGAAATCAGACGAGGTTGGAGAACGCCCACTCCGGCTGCGAGGTCCATCAAGAGAGTCCCGAGGGGGTATGTCACCACGACCCCTCGCAGCGTCGGTAAATGACGGATCGGGAGGCCCACGATAAACCTGAGACTGAAGGGAGCTTTGTCCGGAGCCAGGCCTTTCGTAATCCATAGGGTTCTCACCAGGTCTTCGACGTGTCGACCAACCATTGTCTCCAACATAACGTTCATCCGTGGAAAGATCCACAACGCGGTCTTCGGGCGAGATAGGGCGATTGTTACCAAATTCGGGGTCGTGACTTCTAGATTGCCAACCATCTGTGAAGTAGAGGGTCAGAAACAGTTATGGACCAGCGGCGGCATGGATATATCGTTGAAAGGTTGTCGCGGAGTCAGACAGATCCCGAATGGAGGCGACGTACTTTGAGCGATGCACTTGTTGAACCCGTTCACAACTTCTTCAGAAGCTCTCATCAAGGATTGGATTTCCCAAGATTCATTCTTGAGTTGAAGGGCAGCACGCGCTGCGCCAATTGTGTCAAAAACGACAAAAATGTGACGATTGTTGTGAGCGATCGAGTGGTGTATTGATTGGCTGCAGGACCACGAAGGTCAGTGAGGTCCGATGGATGTAGGAAGAAAGTCCGCCGAGCGGATCAAATCCACTGACATTTGGCCACAATTTCCAAAGACATCATGGATGTTTGTATTCGACGGTAACCGAGACCCTTGCACGAAGCCAGATATGTCGACAACTTGGTTAGGAGAGAGTTGCTTATCGGAATTGATCATCATCTTGCAACACTGTCGGCGAACTCGGTGAGTAACTGATGGGAGGTCTTTGGGTGCGCTCCCGAGGAGAGATGACCATGCACAAGGTATGCTCTTCGCCAACGCCACCGCTGCATAAGACAGTAGCACACTACCCATACTGGATAGATGTGCGTTCCGCTAGCACACTAGCCCGCCGACAGTCATGATCACCCATACCCATCCGGGGAGGGGCGAATTGAGCACAGGAGGTGGAAGCTTTCGACGCTCCGGTTTCGGAGATGAATGGGCGGAACCCCCAAAAACCAATAGAGGCAGAAGCCTTTGGTTGAATGAGAGGATGCAGCTGGCAGCCGCCCTTGCCGGTGGCTGCAGGTGCGCCGCGGCGGTCCGAACGTGGCCAGGACGTCGTGTGAGTCTGTAATGAATTGGCTCACCCCAAACGAATAGTAGCTCTCGAGACTAGATTGGGTTATAACCTGCTGCGATGAACGAGTTTCGGCTATGTCTATCCTCTGTTCGATTCAAGGTGGAGGGTCGTGTAGAGCGGGTGATGGTGTCGACTGTTGTGGACAGCATTGAAATTCTGTCGTCGACTTCACCCACGGTTATTGCCGTCTTAGCTCCGTCTCAATCCCAACTGCAAGACTTCGAGACCAACCCAACAGTCTCTAATGGCTCAAGATCCATTCTATCTACGGTACGTCGTCGAAAGACTTTCTAGTAATCTCTTGAGAGCTGAACCTGGTCTTTCGCAGATATTAGTGAGTTCTACAAAGAAGCACCTCACTCGAGCGCCTGTGGTTTCTCAACTTTTGCCCTGCAGCGTCGGCCACTCTGGCAAACACGGACACGAGTTCCTGGAGTTTGAGTACTCCCAAGGACGACTCCGCTACGCCAATAACTCTAATTACCGGAAGGAAAGTCTTATTCGTAAAGAGAGTGCGTCAGCCATCCTTTCCGTTCTGCAAACGCGTTGGGTAGCTGATGCCCGTTTGCACTAGTGTATATCAGCAACCTCATGGTGAAGGAACTCAAGCGCATTGTTGAGGCTAGCGACATTACGAAGTGCGTCAGCTTCTACCCTCAATGCAGCTGCATCCTCTGACGGCGTGCAACAGGGAAGATGACACGAACTGGCCGAAACGAAACATTGTAGGCCGGCAGGAACTGGAAATCCGGATAGGGAATGATCATATCGCCTTTGAGGTTAGTCTTGCTAAATTTTCGCCATCATCGAGTTCAACGGACTAACTTTAATCACGACAGACTGCAAAAATTGGCTCCCTAGTAGACGTCAACGAGAGCGAAGATCCAGATGGCTTGCGAGTGTTCTACTACTTGGTCCAAGATCTGAAGGTAGGAGCCTTGCCTTGATCGCTGGCCTGTTCAATCTCTAACTACGATTTTGCGGGTCCTTGCCATTTCTGCAGTGTTTGATCTTCTCCCTTATTTCACTCCACTTCAAGATCAAGCCAATATGACAGCCTTTGATCCTAGATGTATCACTGTGTACCTCCTGTTTGGCTCCAACAAAAATCAATTCCCTCAAAACAAGGGTCTCTAGTCCGACCCGTGCCCTGACGGCAGGCATGGGGCTCTCGAGTGGTGACGAAGCAATATCGTATTCTTGACCGTCGAAAAGCACAATTTTCCCCATACCGATTCACCTGTCTGCATTGGGCTTACGGTGTCGGCACTCAGTTTCTCTTCACGAAAACATAGCAAGATGTTACCGAGCGTCGGAACATTCCTCAATGCAAGGACATATTATGTTACCCTACATCTTGTTTCGGTCCAGAACTACACCCTCCCTTCTTGGGTTGCGCGTCTAAACCTTGTCACTACGAGGCTCTAAGTTCCCGCCAAAATCCGAAAACGCCGCTGATTGAGCGGTTCGTTCCACTTCTCTCACATTGTCCACTGAAACCTCGGGTTCTGCAAGTTCATGGATGATATTTCTTTCTCTGGCACTGACGGCTTGGAAGCTGAGAAATTCATCCGTGCGGTACGCAAGGCTAGTGGAACGATTTTCTTTCATACCAGTCCAGTAGTAGATAACGTGGCGGAGGTTGACGCTCATCAGGTGGCCTTTTCTCAAGGCAAAATTGAGGACCCCAGATGGATGGCCCAATTCGCTTCTATATGCCTTGAAGGCAACGCCTTGAGGTGGCATACCACCCTCGACAATGAGACCAAAAACGATTGGGCCCTCTTCGAGTCCGCTCTCCTAAAGCAGTATCCGGAAGAACCACGATATGAACGGGCGAGGTTAGTCAAAACTCTCGAGCGCTTTGGGTGATTGATGATTCTAATCGCATATCACCTGCATTACCAAAGTTCTCGTGAACCTCCATCAGCCATTTCCGACTCAATTCCAACACCGGCGGCCGCACCACCATCAAGTTCGTCTCCTCCAGCACCTTCCGCCCCTCCGAAAGTGGTCTCTTTTGGAAGCAGCGCAACCGACCGAGCTATTCCTAGAACTCTGTCTGCCAACCCCGTGAAGGGCCTCATTCGTGTCGAATCCGGCGGGCCTTCATCTGCCCAAGGCTACCTGTCACGAATGCCGGATCGGGTGGGAAGACATATTATTACCAAGTCCAAGGACTCCATGGCTCTTCAGGTTCAGTACCATCCATCGTTCCTACCTATCAACTTGAAATTGCTCGTAAGTCTGAAGAGCGGAGCCAGTTTTACAATGTCCTGTGACTCGCTGACAGTGACGCAACAGAACTCGACTACCCGGTTTTCTCACCTGACCGGGATGTGGTACGGCAATAATATCGTACTTAGACCTGGTTCGACGAAGCAAGTTTTTTCTGAGTAATAACATTCTCTACGCGCGGGCACTCATAACTCTCCTGCTTCAGCTACATGAACATCGTCGCAGGCGACGGGAACGACACATCCTTTACGCAAGTAGGTGGCCAAGGCCCTTCCAATACTGCGGTCTGGCTTGTGGAAGCCACCGGCCAAATAAAAGCTGTATGGCGGAATGAGGCAGGTTCTGGAAGTGAGACGGATCCCTGTTGCGAAATTCGGGATCTCTCCAGTCGCTAACCATCATCATAACGTGTGCCGCCCTCGGCTCAGATCTCGTTGAACTACTGCTAGCTGTCCACGAATCCGGTCAAGACATCGTCTTCGTTCTTGACTGGAATGCCTTTGCAGCCAGATACTTCTCAACGGACGGAATGTATTACAGAGGGGTGAGAACATAGTACTTTGGGATCCCAGCCATGGCGATTTACTTACACACAACCATCCACCTGCTTTGCAGAACCTTATATTAGAACCCATATAAACGATTAGGAATACAGGTTTTAGAGACGTTATCGAACATTATGCAGACTCGGGGGTGGTAACCAAACTACCAATCTACAAGGAGAAGAACTAGAAGAAGAAAAATGGCAAGGGCGCCTAAGAGTCCACTTCATGAAGTTTTATATATCCATCGAGTTTGGTAAGGACGTCGTTCAGGCGGGGTCGAAGATGGGGTTCGCCATTCCGGCATGTCACAAGGAGGTCCCAAAGGCCTGGACAGCTTTCCCACATCGGGCTCGGATGCTCCTCGATAGTCGGACCCTCCCGGCGAGCCAGGACGCGCTGATAAAGGACGTGGAACTCATCTTCCTTGTCATATGGCCTAACTACACACACGAGTATCAAACCGATTAGCGCCTTGCCCTGGTTGAACATAGAAGCTGGAGAAGTAAGCTTACCACCGGATATTACTTCAAGAGAGGTCGTTGCCCAAGCGAATACGTCCGCTTCAGGCGTAATTCCTGGACCGTCAGCCCCAAGGTTCGCTTCTGGGGCCTGAAATCGTACCATCGCTCTGTCGTCCCTTATATCCGTAACAGCCATTCGGTCGCTAGCTTGTACTATTTTGGCTACGGAGAAATCTCCGATGAGGGCGGTCGGGGTCGGTCCATCCGTCTTGACTAGGACGTTGGTCGGAGAGAGCGAGCCGTGCACTACACCCTTACTGTGAACATAAATGAGCCCGCTTACAATATCCCGTACCTTGTTTCAAACCGAGGTTATTAGTTGGGGGGCATCGAGGGAGATAAAAAAAGGGGTCTCGTTACCAGCCGCAAACGCTCTAAGCTGGACGGCCCATTCCGCTCGATGAATTTTCGTACGCTCCCGGACTCAAGCCATGGAGTGACTAGGTGACTATTATGTACTATTAGATTAGGTAAACTTCGATTTCTCTTTCGAGAAAGACTCACATGTCACCATTTATTTTGCACCATCCGTGCAATTTCAAGACGTTCGGGTGATCCAGCGCTCGCCACAAGTCCACCTGACGCCGAAATCGCTATGAAAGCAGTCAATGAAAGCCCCAAAACGATCATAACGTATGAATACCGACTTTCATCGCACTGGCGGCCTTTTCATGTCTCTTCTGATCGCGACAGATCGTTTTACTTCCGCGACAATCACGTTTGCAGTCCAAGACCTCGAAATCTTTCGGGAACTTCAAAGCCACTATTTCCTTTCCCAACCACCTTCCCAGAGCGATTTCGTAACGATTACCCGTGTCGACCTTGGGATCTAACAACGAGACCTCGCCGTCGAGGTAGGCAGGAAGGTCGGAAACGTCCAGAGTTCGGTCCATTCTCATACTGTAGATTAGGCTTTCTATTCTACTCTTCTCGGCGGAAGAGTTGGTTTTTTCTGCTTGCTGGAGGTGATGGAGAAACGGAACGTAGATAAATACAAATTGGTCTTGTGCTTAGTAGGATAGCTCGTGTTCAATTGCCTTACCTCACGTAACTTTTGAATGGCTAGGGCTTGATTAGTGAGAACCGCGCGCTACTCAAGAGGTGGCCTGTTTAGAAGAGTCCTCACGAGCAGAAAAGTGGAATATAGACTTACAGGAACGAGTCGACACGCCTCCTCGAAGGCCGCTTGGAACTTATCTACTATCTCCGTTATGTCATGACGCTTCCTCCACTGAATGACAATTCGTCTCAGCGCTCAACAGCGCGTTTCCACTTCAGTACTCACACTTTTGAACCAGCCCATTCTAGACCATTCATCGAGATATTCCTTAAAGTCTTCGAGAGCCCTGTGGAAAAAAGCGACCTTTCAGTTGTCCCGAAACAGATTGAACCGGGGAGCCACGTGACTATACACATACGCTGCCACACAATCGAGGATTTCGACGAGCCCCGGTTCTTCCATGATGTCCCTGTTGGAGTGGACGAAATGTACCAAGTTGATCCAACTGTTCTCGAGGGTTTTACATCTCTTCCTGCTCCGCGTAAGGGGATCAGCTGGTGCGCGCAGCCATGTGAACATGTCGGGAGGGCTCACTGCTGACGCTTCACCCGACCCACCGAGTTGACGACCTACAACCCGGTAAAGAAACCCGATCAGCCTCATCGCCGATCCTCAAATGATACTCGACGCTCTCACTCCTTCAAGCCCAACGATGACGGCTCCCAGACCAGGTACACCCGACGCATTGGCAGCCAGAGCTCCATACGAAAAGACCGCTTCCGTGGAGATGAGTTTCGACTTCAACTTGGACCCGTCTCTGAGTTCGTCAGGTGTGAGTCGATATCGAATCAATTGGTCGTTTGGGTCCGTGGCGGTAGTCATGGTCATGGTGTACGAAGGTGAGGGGGGAAGGAAGAAATGGTGAGCAAATAACGCCAACCACATGTCTGGAGAGCTTTATGGGAAGGACAAAGGCTTGCCCTGAATGCGCTTCCGTGCTCGAAAGAATCAACTGCGCCAGAGAAAGCACGAGGTTCATAACGGAACATCAATAAGTTCCGAAAGAAATTCGCTCACCTTCAATACTCGGGTGAGCGGCGCATCAACACGCGTCACTTTTCCTATTATGGAAATGAGTACTAATTCCCTGCACACCGCCTAGTTGTCACTCTTGAGGGAATAGCAGGTCAATGAGAGTCAGAAATACCGTTCCTAGAGCATGCGACTCTGCTTGAGGGATTTCAACTAGACTGTATCACAAAGCCGGAAGCGGGTGGCGCAACGCCCATCGACACGCACGAACGATGCAATCTCGAAACGAGCTTGATTGTGCTGAGAAAAATCGAGAGGAGAGATGTATGCGAGTGATATACAAAGCTAAGAATTAGTTTTACACCTGTAACATGTTCCCTTGATAGTAATGCGAGCGTGGAGATGGATCGTGAAGGTTTTTGCCGTTTGGGTGGAGAGTCAAAGCCGACACTGCACCAAGCGCGCGCACCTATCGCTTGTTCAAGGTCTCGAAAAACTGATGAATTGATCCAAGGAGGGGCGAAAGTCAGCGCTTGACGTCTCGGAACCGCAGCTTCATCGCCCGTCACCTACCTGTAAATAGGCTATCACGATAAACCGACGCGCAGGTATAAACGTTGAGGGAAATACAATGTCGGAATTAGGAAGGAGACTTCAGTCAGCAAACGCCCGACTGAGAAAAACGCTCGCAACAACTCACAAGCCAACAAGAAAGCCCAAGACCCCCAAAACGTGGAGAACGCCGTCCCCCATTTTTGCGCCCAATCGTCGTGAAATTCTCGAAAGAGACCGAATATACCGCAGAACAGGAAGCCGAAGCCTCCGATCAAGTTCCAGAAGCCGCTGCAGCGTCGCGAAAGGGAAAGGGAAGGGAAGTAAGCGGAGGGAAAACGTTGGATTGTCGGTGGTGCTGAGGAGGTGAGGGAACTCACACATGCCAACCAAGACCTATGCATTTTTTCGAACGGTAGAGCGCGGTTTCGGTTTTTTCGGCCCTTGTTGGGGTTCGGGTTACCAAAAGGAGGGCCCACGCACTGAGGAACTCGGGCTTGTACCACTTTTTTTGCACCTCCAACGAGAACATCGCTCCCGAGATGATGAAACCAGGCGAACCAAGCACCTACAAAATATGGTATGGGTGAGGGGCGGAAGAAAACATGAGACGAAGTTAGCGCGTCGGCGGTCGCAATAGAAGTATAGGGCTGTTTATGGCGCTTTACCTGCGGGACCCAAAACAGTCCTTCCCAAAGCCCGACGTTCTTCGCTGGCAGGCCCTCAGACGCCGCTGAACCAGCATCGGGTAGTATGCCTGGCATACCGCAGAGAACGGACACCCAGCTTTTTCGCGTGAAAAGGCAACAAAAGCGCACCAGGTTAGAGCCTGCACGTGAGCTGGAGGGAGGGGGGTTGGAGAAGAGCTTACAAGATCGAAGCGCCGTACAACTGAATCACGTTCGCTACGAACCCAAACGAGCTCCAATCCGCGCCTTCCCACTTCCACTTCGGTGGCAGCTTCCCTTGCCCTTCATTATCAACGTCGGTCTTGCCGTTCTCGGCATCCACCACCCCCAGTGACCTCCCTCCTCCTCTTCCTCCCGCCGCTGCCGTCGCGATGTGTTTGCCGAAATGCCTCCTACCCCTACCCAACGCCCTCCCAGAAACCGCCGCCGACGACGACGAACGCGGTTCCACGAGCCTCTTGGCCTCCCGGTCGACCTCCCACCCGAAATGCGCGTGCGCGGCCGGGTTCAGAGACTCGACGTACGACAAGTACCCGCCGATCCAGAAGAGCGTACCCCCGATGAACGCCGTGGCGGCTTCCGATAGGAGGACGTGCGGGGTGGAGTTGGTGTAGAAGCAGAATGCTAGGACGCCGTTGGCACCTGGAAGTGGAAGGGGGGGGTGGTCAGGTGCAGGGGAAGGGGAGGGGGGAGGAGTTCGGGGACGTACACCAGAATATCGAACCGAGGAGGAAGAGCATCGCGACCCACCTGGGTAGGAAAAGGAGCTCCGAAGCGTCAGTTCACGTTTCTGTCTTTGGTGCGTACACGTGAAACCACCGCTCACCAAGAAATGTCACCGATATCCCACCCCCAGAACCTCAGCCTCGCCCGCTGGTGCGTCCACTCTTGCTTCTCCGGAGCACCGCTGCTGCTGGGCTTTGCGACGGGCCACCTTCCCTTCCGATGCGCTCTCGAATTCCAGTGGTATTCCATCTCCGGCCTGCCCTCGGTGACGTTGTTTGGATCATCCTCTCCTTCTCCGGAAAAGTGAATGTGCGTAGGTTGAGAGAAGAAAGGCAAGTTCCGAGATGAAACTTGTTTCCAATGCGCAGGGAAGGTGACTTTAGGAACGGGGTGATCGGGGTTGGGTGCGGAGGGGGTGTTT
>KN823017.1:125671-146198 GCA_000827465.1 Tulasnella calospora MUT 4182 | reverse complement strand
ACTTGTTTCTCAGGGCCCTCGCTGCCCTTTACTCCCGCGTTTGACGGGTGGCTTCGACCAGAGAGATTTTCTGTGTATTTTGTTTTTAATTTATTGCTGGTGAGGTCGGGATGCCGCGAGCGTAACTCGTCCTTGATCAAGTCGTGCAGCTCGCCGGAGAGCTTGACGACCGTCCGCCAACGACGACTAAAACCCGAAAGTTCTGGTTCAGATATCGCCGTATAAGAGAAATCGTAAGCAGGCTTGGTAGAAACTCACTTGTGTGTGTCAATCGCTCGAAGTCTCCCTCGCTTTCGTCGATGAATCGGGACGGAGTTGATGTGGTCCACCGCGCCCAGTGCTCACAGAGTTTCTCAGCGCCCTCAAGTTCCTTCGAGAAGGGCGAGTGGGCCAGAAGAGTGGCCACAGACAATGTCCGTCACAATCAGTCTCCGCAACCAATGCTGAGAATGTATTCGCTGGGTGGCCACCTCTCGGGCACCAGGAATCCAGGAATGCGTCTGGAAGCCCATCGCACACACCAACCGAGACATCATAAGGTATGGTCATGGTATTAGCATCTCTCTCAGATATTTGATAATCTCCGGTCGAGCCCTGTTTGTTATGCGCGTCAAAGTTGAGCGCTTCCAGCTTCACCGGTGGATAATCCCCGCGTTGGTCGCGCTAAACCTCAGGGTGATCGGTATGCTGCAATGACCTGCGAGAATTACAACTATAATCGAGGGAAGAGGAGGGGAGCGAAGAGGAGGTAATTTGCGGACTGAAAGGGATCTAAGTGCACAGAACGAGGCGGTTACCGGGAACTCGGGGTGAAATCGATTTCGAAGTGGACTGAAGAAGAGGGAGAACCCAATTACGATGCTGTAAGTCCTCGGTATCCATATTATTCAACAGGAGAACGACGGCCCATCTCACCTCCAAAAATCACGAAGTTTTTGCCCCTTTTGAAAGGGTGGATGCGGCGCCGGAGGAGTGGTGAGTTGCCTCGGTCGTGAAGCGCATAAACATCCTTGGTCGCGCCGAGAACGGGGAACAGAGATGACCTGACGAAAGATGGTTCCTCTTTGCGACTTGTTGAGACGTTAATACAGTCAATGAAAGATCTATTTCAGCCGTAGCTGTCGCGTTACGCGAGGGGGAGGGAAATTTGGTCAGAGAGATAACCAGAGGCTGGTCTTCGGAAGGATTTGTCAGGCATCTCTCCCAACACGAATTGTCCGGGCATCTGTACTTTTTCCTCTTCTAATATCACACCCACTCGTACTTCGCCTTCAGCGAAGCTGAACTCTGTCCTTCACCAACCGTATTTGCGCTAAAACGTCTCATGCAAGTGGATGGGACCCACGATTTGGACGCTCGTCCGTCAGGACTCCATCAAGGCAGTCCCGGCGACACACCCCAGTTGAACGCGAAACTAGTGCGTCCCGTCGGTATTCCTGACCCAGAGCCTTGTTAAGTTGTCGTCCTCTCTCATTTTTGCAGAGGGACAAAATCAACAGGCTTGCAAGCTGGCGAATTGACCCTTCCTTGATCGAGTTTCCGGCACAGGACCTTCAGCTCCATGGAGGACATGCAACGGTTTCACGGGCCTTTCTGGCTTCCACAGCTGATGTTGGGAGTAGCTTGGGCGTGACCAGGAATACAGGAGGTGGAGAGGAGTTTGGTGGAAATACTCTGGGGCAGAAGGTCCGTGCAAATCAACCTCCCTTCTCACTCGTAAGCTGTCCCCAGGTGGCTAAGCAACCCATCACGATAGGCAGTAGCCGTAAAGGTTCTGAATACAGAAGATAAAAGTGATCGCGAACGAGTATTGGGGGTGAGGATGAGTCATTCAACCAGTTTGAGATTTCGTACAACGCGCTGAGTCCTTGCAGCTTGCACTCCGAGAAGCGGGGTTCTTAGTCGAGTTGTCCCACCAAAACATCATCAAGCTCGAGGGATTCGTCGAAGATCTACGTAACAAGATAATATGGTTGATCTTTCCCTGGGAAGACGCCGGAAATTTGAAGGACTTTATTGCCTCGCAAAATTGGGAAATTCCCGAACGACTCTGGCTGGTAGGATCGAAGCATTCTCCGTTTGAAACACCTCTGAGTGCTGCATCCCAGATTGATGGAGTGACGAGAGGAGTAGAATACCTTCATACCCGAGAACCACCAATATACCACGGTGACCTCAAGTCGGTACGTTAGGATCTCAGGGGCATCATACTTGACAAGCTAAAACATAAGCATGTAGGCCAACGTATTAGTAACCTCGGAAGCCCGCCCAGTGATCACAGACTTCGGTTCGGCTCGACGAATTACCGGGAAGACGAAGGATCCCGACACGCCGATTGCCCAAACGGAGAACAAGTCAAAATCCGCCCCAGCGCTAGAGTTTGAGGCAACATTTGAAGCCTCTACTAATACCCTAACCTTGACCGGAAATAAGTATACCCTCCGCTGGGCTGCGCCGGAGCTACTCCTGGACGACGAACCAAGGCTGGGGAGCGATATCTGGTCATTGGGCTGGATCTGCTACGAGGTACGCCCGAAATCGAACCATCTTGGCAACGAACGTTCATGATCAACCCAAAATTAGGTCATGACTGGTTCCATTCCGTTCGAAAACGTTACAAAGGACTCTATTGTTATCATTCAGGTCATTCGGGGGGACCTCCCCTCGGTCACTGACCACGTTCGCATGTCCTTGATGCTGGAACTCTGCTCCATTATGACGAAATGTTGGAGTATTAATCTCGGCGAACGGCCGACGGCTCAAGGGTGTCGAAAGTTCATGGGCTGGATGGTGAGTACAAATGCAGATGTGAGATTATTCGAACACAATTGACCTGGTACAATATAGCCAATGGTTGCTCCAGACCTCCGACGGACCTCAAATACAGCAGCATCCAGTGCTCGCTCTCCTGCGCTTCTCATGGCATTGGGGCGCCTCCACGAATATCAGGATGACTATATCAGCGCGTCAAACCTTTACACCGAAGCCTTGGGCATCTACACAGATCGAGCGGACGACGCTCAAAGGGCTTCGACTTTGATTCGTCTCGCAGACTTGCACCGATATCAATCCGAGTACAGCAAGGCCTTGAAGTTCTATTCCGAGGCCTCTCAAATATGTACCGGGATCGGTGGGAAAAGACAGAAAGCTTGGGCCGCGTTTGGCCTCGGTGAGGTGCACCGGGCTCAGGAAGAGTACAAACAGGCAGAACTGCATTACTCTGAGGCCCTCGAACTCTTTACCGGCATCGGCGAAGGAGGAGGAAGAGCGGCCGCTCTGTTGGGCCTCGCTCACGTGCATCGCTGTCAGGGTGAGAATGGTCGGGCCGCTTTGCGTTACTCTGAGGCCGCCCAAATTTGTATCGACATCGGAAACGAACGAAGGAGAGGTGAAGCTCTGTTTGGTCTTGCCGTCCTGCGCGAAGCTCAAAAAGAGTACGGGGAGGCGGTTACGTGTTACTCCCAGGCCCTTCAAATCTACACCGACGTCGGTAGTAAAGATGGGAGGGCACACACTCTGTGGGGTATTGCTAGGGTATACCATGCTCAACACGAGTACAGCAAAGCCATTACATCCTTATCTGAAGTTGCTCAAATCTTCACCGACATTGGCAACAAACAAGAGAGAACTCGAGCTCTGTCTTACCTCGCCAGCGTTCATCAAGACCAGGAACACCACAGTGACGCCATACAGCTTTAAGAAGAAACTGCTGAAACGTTTGGACAAATCGGAAGTACCGAACGTGCACCCGAAGTTCTAACCGATGCCACCCGCCTCCGTCGACGATTCCGGCTACAAGTAAAACCTGAATGATCTTCTGCCGAAGCCTTTGAAATCAAACCATCTTGTTTGCCTGATGCCAGAACAAAATTCATATAACCTGTAATGATGTACAAATTCGAGTGTGCCGTGTCCCTTTCGCTACGCTGAAGCGCTGTCCCCGCTCAACAGTGTCTTTCTCTTCCAAGTCTAATTAACTGATTATCTCGAAGGATATTGCCAGGTTTTCGCTCTCCTTTCGAACGTATTCACTATCTCGGACTCCGTTTCCCCCTTGGTGACGACGAATTGTGCGTTGCGAAGGTATAACCATTCCGCGCGCCAGCGCCCTCTTCCGTTTATAAGCTCGAGAAAATTGAATTGGCATCACCAATATTGCGCACATCGCTCACACATCCAACAATGTCCGAAAATCGTCCATTCACAACCCTCCCTTGCTCGTCTGATGCTAAGGCAACCGAACCATCAGGTCCTGCCCGACTGGCTGGCTAGCATGTCGCTCAGACCAACATATCATAAGCAAGTCATTTGCGACTAAGTCTTGTATTTACTTCCCTTGACAAAATTATTACTGAATACATCGATGTTTTGCTCCTTGGGCGTGGATCCGACGTGTTGAATCGGCTGGGCGGGCTGAACATGGGCAACACGTTTGCAAGACTTCGGCGAGAAACTGATTTTATCTTTGTCGCCAGGTTCGTGGTTCACCACGAGTGCAAGCCATGAAGCGTTGCATCTTCGTCCGGGGAGGGACCCTTCCGCCGTTAACAACTAAAGAACCAAAACTCGGGTATAGACACCGCCGCTCTGGTAAAAATTGAGAGGTTTAAACGTCAGCTCATCGATATGTATAAATTGACTGGCGTCTTCCTCGCTCTGGTGGAGGGAAGCACTCTGACCGCTCTTATATACCGGTTCTGCTGAACCGTTTAAACAAATCGGAAGTAACGAACGGGCGCGGCGCTTACAATTGCCCCGTGGAGCCCAGCCTCATCGGCCTTTCAAATTGACAGCCCAAGATGCACTGGAGAGCCGAAGAGGGTCTAATCCAGTATTCCGTTTTCAATTGTACCTGTTTGTGGTTGTTCGTTGCCGGTAGTTTGAGGATCAAGCGAGAGCTGACTCAAGGGCGTGAAACAGATAACTACATCCGATAGCAGGTAAGTGCATATCGTAACAGACATACGCATACGCATGAAGCCTCTCCAAGTCATGAGTAATCTATCTCTGACGAATAAACCGGCAGCGTGATCACCGCCGGCAACCAACAACGCCCTCGGACAGGGTCCCAATTTTGGTCGGTTATCTCCGGTTCCCAAAATGACCAAAAGTCCAGTGGGATATGCTAGAGCAGTACGCAGCTGCGCCGCCGAGTCCGAAGAAGATGGTCCGGTCTCCAAGTCCAGCGTCGATGCGTGTTGAAGCCGAGGTGGCGCTGCCGTGCTGGCTCTCATCTCCTCTTCCGCCACTACCTGAAGCCGCTCCAGTCAAAGCAAAACGTCTTCCTCGCCTGAGGAAGATCATCAGGAAAATAATCACGTTCAACCCGTTCAAGAATCGGAGCATGACTCGTTCTTCTCCGTGTCCGAGGCTACAATTGCCGCCACGCTTGACTTACGAAAGGACTTTGGATTTGGTTTCTGTCGAATTAGTTTCTGTTTTGGTTTTATTTCTCCCTTGTACATTCTTTATTGCTGTGTATTGCCGTCGAGGTGTCTCTGTTATTTTCTTAACCTAGCTACGTATTTATACCCGCTCGAACTTGCGAGCCATTTGGGGAATACCGCGCGCCTCTTCATTCCACTTCGGCGAAGAGATCTCCAAGCTGCAAGATTTTGATTGCCCATGACTTGAGTTTGTTGCCCTTTCAGTACGGCGGTGTCCTGCACGCGCTCAAACTGATCCGAGAGGTGGCGTTATTTTTCGGGCGCCCCACATCCGGTATTCACTTTGCGGCCGTCGGAAGGTGCCTAATCTGTCCAAATCAAAGAGCAATTGCTGTCAAGAGGCGTATTGGCAATACACACAAGACTCGAAGACTGGCCACGAGGCAGGGAGGTCGTTCGCCGGGACTCCAGAAACTTTCCCCCATGCGAAAATACTTGCGGAATGGTAATATTATTACTGTTTTCGCCAGTCCTTGATTCAAAGCAGGCAAGACAAAATTTGGATGCGGTTCTTCGCCTTCTCGAAAACAAGGCATGAAAGGGGCGACGTACTGGAAAACAGCTGCCAGGCGCGAGTGTGCGATTTTCGCTTTTGACCTTGCGCCACCTACATACGCCACTATTTGCCCAGGTTGCTTGGAGGTATATATAGCTAGCAGTTTTGAAGCATTCTCTCCCCCCAGCACCACAACCCAGCCATTCTAAATTCCGCATTATGTCCCTAGCAACGCACCAAGGTCAACCATCTGCGAGTAGAGGTCAATACAGGCTTCCCATAGAAGAGCTCGGGGATGAAAAGAAGCTCAAGACGCAAATACTCTGGATGAACACCGGATTCGACGTGACATATCTTGAAGCTGGGTTCACTGAGGAGATACCGGTACCAGGGTTGCGGTATCTCATATTCATGGCAAAGAAGGTAACTAAACGTTGAAAGACGACGCTATCGTCTCTGATAACTTGTGTCTCAGGTTTGGGAGTGCGCCGATCGGGTTCATGTGTACAGGTGGGCAAAGTCTCCGCATCGGGGATGCAATCGCCACCGACAGTTTCAACAGAGAGGCACTCGCAGAATACAGACAAGAGCTAGCGAATATTTGTTACCTCTTGGTGGACAACCAGATGACGATCGAAACCAACGATACGTTTATGCCAGAACTTCACAAGTATGTGTCCGGTTATGTGCTGGACACAGATTCCAGAACTCAGGCCGAGCGTACTAGGGTTTCCACAATGATGGAACAAGACATAGAGAATTTCTCCAAATTGGGATTTCTGGAAAGTGTAAGCCAAAGTAGAAACATAGCGAGGGGCGCCTGCTTCTGACCGCGTTTCCCATAGTGGTTAAGACGCTATCAAATAAGCAAGAGGCTAGGAGAATACAGGAAAGCCCTTGACCAAGTTTACGGGCAAATGGCTGTAATGAGTCTATTATATCCCATTTTTATCGTTCTGACTGCTCTTTCATTTAGGCGGCGGTTAGGCGGGATCCCCTGTCGGGGCTACGAGAGGTAGAAATAATCGAACCTCTTCAGCACATGCAACACTTACCCACATCGTCAACGTAGAATCTCCGCACGGCTAGATCATCAAGTGAAATGCATGGTATAGAAGAACAAATCTATAACATCAGAATGGACCCAACGATAGATGCCTCGAGTCTTCCAGCGGATCTTAGCATAGAGGTCAAGTGCAACAACGAGTGGCCAATATCTAAAATTCGGTACGTAGTCAGGCAAGGAAAGTGGCTCAACAGAGATGTGGTGGCTTTGAAGTTCCCCAAAGAATTTGAAGATTTGCAGTGCGGTAGAGGCTGTGGCGGAACCCCGGAGACGTGCTCCGAGCAGCACCGTCACTACCCAGCAGCACAAGCAAGGGCGGTGAGAACTAATTCATGAGATTGTGCAGAAGTTAGTGTGATATATTCTGGGTCTAGAGGTTTCGCCGACAGGTGGACATCTGGCGAACATTAAAGCATCCAAACGTCCTCAAGTTTCATGGGTGGTGTAAATTGGATGGAAATGTGTAAGGGGATTGCGGTTTTATGGTGATTTCTTTTGCTCCCGCTGACTTTCCTAATAGATATCTGGTTACCCCGTGGCTCCAGGCTGGAAACGTCAAACACTTTTGCCGAGCTCATAATCTTTCAAATGTTCAAACATTAGCTTTGGTAATGATTTCATGCTCCTTTCATGCTTCTCATCAAAGTTAACACGATTTGGTTGAGATTCGAGATATTGCTCTCGGCCTTCGATACCTTCACAGTAAAGATGTCGTCCATGCCGCACTCTCCACTAAGAGTGTTCTCATACAACCCGATGGAACCGCCGTTATCGGAGATTTCTCAAGAGCGAAGATCATTCCTCCCGGATTCTTTATGCACGTCGCGTACACGAGTGAGGAGGCCACATTAATGCGTTACCAGGCTCCAGAGGAACAGTACGAACCCGAAACAATGTCCCCGGAAGTCGATATTTTCGCTTGGTCAATGGTCTCCCTTGAGATCATCTCAAGAGGTCAGTCCTAGACAACCTCTGCTCCGAGATATTCTCCCCATGACACCCCTGCAACTCCATTTAGTGGAACCATACCCTAAACAGGGAGCACTATTCCTTGTCTATGAGCGTATTATGCTCGAAAAGGCTCCTCCAACTCGCGAAGAGCATCCCAGTCCCTTATGGGAATTGTGCTCGGGCCTCTGGGAGCTAATTCGTTCGTGTCAGAATTGGGACCGGCTGCAGAGACCAAGCTTGGATTATATTATCAGCAAACTCGACGAATACATAGAAAAAGAGGATATCAGCTCCTAGGCCATTAGGCACGGGCCTGTCTTTTGCTCATAATGGGGGCGCGGAAGTTGCGCTAGGGGACCCAGGCCCCTAGCCTTTGTAATTTTTCCAGGCATGTCCTAGAGTAGTTTTGAACGTGCGTCCCTTGAGACCGAAGGAGGGTCCTACATGAGCCGCGCTATTGAGTGGAAGCTTTCTACTGGATGATGTACCCTCTATGTAGGCCACACTATTGGGAGAAGACCATATCGTTGATGATGTACGCTTGCGGAAGCTAACAGACACCTTTTAATTATGAATTGGCGGCTTCAGGCCGGAATGGACCAAGGGGTGGTGGGCGGAGGCCGTTTCACGGAGCTAACACGAGCAGGGTTGAGAACCAACCTTTGTCCCAAGAGAAGTAGGATATGCCAGAGCAGTATGAAGCTGGACCCTCGAGTCCCGAAAAAGGTAGTCCGGTCTCAAAAGCGTGTGTCGGCGCGTGCCGATGCCCAGATGGTGGTATCCGCTCTGGCTGCCACCGTCTCCCTCAGCCTCCACCCGAGGCCACGCCCCAGTCAAAGCAAGACGTCTTCCTCGCTTGAGGAAGCTCATGAAAAAGATGATCCTGCGCAACCCGTACATTCAAAGATCGGACCGGGAGCCGAGCTGAAGAAGCTGGCTTGGAGTCGAGACGGCACGAGCGGTTCGAGATTGTTGTGAATAAGCGTGAAAAGTCCGACCGACTCCGACGGGTAGTACGATAGATTCGGTTCACTAGCTTGCGGGAAATAGGCGGCCAGCATCCTTCCGTACGGCTGCTGAGACAACAGATAAAATATGTAAGAGGAGGCTTGTGGCGTTTCTCTGGTTACGTAATCGCCGAGGATTCCTGTTTCTCCCGGGGGCAACGGGCACCAGCATCCGAGTGAGAGCTGGTTTATGATCAAGGGCACCAAGCCCGATAGTACTTACATCTGTTAATAAGCGAATGAATACAAAAGGTTATGGGCTTGGGGACCGACTCTGGCAACCAACACCACTCCGGACAGGGTCCCGATTTGGCTGACTTATCTCCGGTTCCCAAAACGACCGCAAGTCGCAGGCATCCCCCTTCTCGCCACACCAGTTTTACTCTCCCAACCCCAGTGTCAACCTGCTCAAAATATACGGAGGTGCTCTCTCATGCCGTTCTGCCGATGGGATATCATGAGCTGCCAGTAGCTCGGGTTGGTGGGGTCCATGGAATTGACTTTTTTTTTTGTGGTTTTTTTTGCACGGGATGTGGCGCGTTTTGTTCTGCGGTGTCCTTTTTTTTTTACTCTGATGATTAGACGAAACGGCAAAGGATTAGATATTGCAGGCGGTGTATACTTTGTTTCTGGTACCGTTATTGTGCGCTCGCTATGGGGGCTTTGGCCTGAGCTGCATAGTCCGGGGGCTATCAATCTTTTTGGGCCTTTGGCTTCGGGTTCTTTCAAAAGGATTCTAAATGCCGGCGGAGGTCTCTTTCAACTTTTATTAGTGACACCCTGAAGTTGTTGACGCCGAGGATTATGGAAGGGTCGCGCGCCGAATTCCCGTACATAAATGTCGGATGGGAAGGACCCTTTTATGCACTCAAGCCCTCGAGAATGAATTCAATAGTGGAGCCGCCTCGGAAGTCTCTCCAGCCTCATGTCCTGCGACGTTCTGGGTTGAATTTGATAGGAATGGGAGAGATGAGACCTGATCGGCGGTCATTCCTCTCAGATCGATCACCGGAGCTGTGGATCCTTCCTCGTTCTGTACATGATATTACTCTTGAGGCTGATAAACGTCTTCTTTCCCGGTGTTATACTATGGTGGTTATAAGACTTGGTTACAGAGAAACGGCGTCCGGTAGCAGTCGGCATACCGCCCCTGCGGAGAGTTCTCTGTGACCCGTCCCGGACTCTCTCTGCGTGGTACCAAGGCATTGGAACCAGGGTTGATAGTGCACCGCCGAATTTTACATTCTTTTCTGGGTGGTCAGCTCGTCTCTCAGACCGCCTTCGCTGTCCACGAGTCTTTTGAGCGTCTCTCCGCGGCGTAAAGGATGAGTTTACTGCGATACGATCACGCTTAAGACTGGAGCTGTTGTTTGGGGAGTGTGGGATGGGCCGCTGCACCGCGGGCTTTTGACGAGGTGTTTTCCGCCGTCTTACTCATTCCTCCCAACTACGACCACCCAGAGTAATGGTGGTCCATTGCTTCTTGCTCCACCTAAAGCTTGCAACCCTCGACCTCGAATGTCTCCGGTGTTCCGAGTTCAGCCCCAAGTCCCCGGGGCTCCACTCATTTTATTCCAAGTCTTGTACGTAAGCACTTCTCGCATCTTCCCCATCAATCCTTATTTGCTCTGGGGAGCTCTCCAACCTCGCGTCCATAAACGCCGACCGGCTGACTCCTTGCTACGTCGCGTCTCAATCCAGACCGGTTCGAACGACACGCCCGCCACAACCACTTTTTCTCCCTCCTCTCCCTCTTTATCCTCGCCTTAGCCAAAGATGTGTTTGAGACTGGTTTCGACCTCAGCTCTGCCCTTCCTACCGTGTTTCGTGGATCGGTGAGCTTCTACTCTCGCCCGAGCCAGTCTCACCTTTTCTGGCTTGAAACTAACCGGCACTGACTTTTTACCTAGCCCACCCTTTGCTCATCGATCAGGCAAGTCGGCGACAACCTTGTCCACCTCTACCACTTCGCCCCCGTTGAAATTCGGACCGCGACGGCTGCCATCCGCAACAGCATCGAGTTTACAGTCAGATCATTCACGCGAATACTCCGTTCAACCTATGCTGTACGCGCCCAATTTCCCCTCCACTGCTTTCGGGCAGCCGCTATCTGCTAACGTATACCTGCTACCTTTCTCCTCGACGCAGACCAAGTCGGAACCCGAAATTCTCGAAAAAGGTCTTCTTACTCCATATGCATCGGTCGCTCGTGATTCGCAAGGGCCGTTCGATCCACCGTTCCTACCCCCAACATGGCTCGAAACTCCATCGGAACCCCGTTGTGGTTCTGGCCAACGCCGACCGCACCGTGACCACGTTATGCTCGAATTGTACTTCAAAACCTCATCAACCGTTTCATGAGCACGTCGCCCTTGCCGCTCCAACACACCGGCCCGCGATACCCAATGCGAGCTTACCTGGGAAGTCAAGGTGAGATTCCATCCCCACCCTCACCATGGCCGCAGTGAAGAACTTTCCGGACTGACCGGAACGTGATATACAGCATTGTATTCCCCACTCTGCCCAATAAACCCTCTCGAGGGTGGTTCAACTGGTCAAACGGGGTAAGTCCTTCGTCATCGTTATGTCTTCGTGCCGTCGAGTGAACGAAAACGATTCCCAATCCTCTTTTTATCTATAGGCCAGGCGTCTTCGCAGGGATTTTAGTGCTGCCAAAGCGGTCGCGGAAGATCGCACAGAAAAATCTCTATTTCGTCAACGTCGACAAGTTCCGAGGGTCGATGGTACCCGCCACTACGGCTCCGAGGCGAGCCAACAATGGTCTCCCGCGCATCATCATTAATGACGAGACCTCGGATCCCCCTTTCTCTTCCTCCGATTCCCAAAGCTACTCCGCCTCCACCGCATCATCTCCTTATTCAACCTCGACCTCAACCTTTCAAACCACTCCCACGACTCCTTGCTCAACGCTGATCGACATTCATTCCGACGTCGAGAAAGAAACTTCCGCCGCGGTCACTACTACCGAGCTCACCCCGGTTCACGTCGAGCTGCCGAAGAACGATAGGCGGAACCTGAACGAGGTCTGGGACTCGAATGGGGTTTAAATTCAAGAGGGTAGAGAGCAGAATCGAGAACGACTACCATTGACGGTGGGTCAAGACGGAAGGGGAGCGACCCGAGGGAGGGAGAAGAATGAGGTCTCAGCTGGTGCCGACGGTGCCCGTGACGATGGCAACACCACCACCTCCGTTGGTCGCATGGGGGGCCGACGACCACGATTATCTCGACGAGCACGGGTCTTCGCAGAGCGACTTGGAAAAGGCCTCATTAATGTCAGTGGGCTTACCAGTCGACCTATCGCCGCTTCACGGAGCGAACCCAAGCCCCTTCGTCGACCATGAAGCACCATTCAACTGGGTTCCTGTCCCGCCGACACTTCCAACACCGCCGAGTCTCGTCGTGTGGGAAGTCGGAGATAATAACGACCTCAACGCATACGGGTTCTCGAGGGGCGAGCTGCAGGGGGCCATCGCAGAATCGACGCTGGGTTGGTCGTCACATTCCGAACTTGCGAGTACGCGTAATACGGGCAACAGCCGGCCGTTCTTGCTGTCCACTCCGACGACGCCAACCTTGGTCGGCATGGACGGCGAGGAAGATGACCTGGACGAAGAAGGGTTTTCCAGGAGGGACCAGCGGAAGGCGATGGCTGAGTCCAAGCAGACGGCGCTCCTAGCACGGTTGCTAGACCGTTTTACGGAACTCGCACTAGCACCGTTGTGAATGGAGCGTTATCATGGGAGGAGTGGGATATGCTCGAGCAGTTCGAAGCCGTACCGCCGAGTCCGAAGAAGATGGTCCAGCCTCAGAGTCCAACGTCGATGCGTGTGGAAACCGAGATCGCCGTACCGTGCTGGCCGTCGTCTCCGCTTCCGCCTCTCCCTGAAGCTGCCCCAGTCAAAGCAAAACGTCTTCCTCGCTTGAGGAAGATCATCAAGAAAATAATCCCGTTCAACCCGTTCAAGAATCGGAGCCGAGCTTCTTAAACGATCGGGGAGCAAGACTCGTCTTCTCCGTGTCGGAGGCCACAATTGCCGCCGCGCTTGACTTACGAAAGGACTTGGGATTTGGTGTCTGTCGAATGGTTTCTGTTTTGGTTTCTTTCCTGTACATTCTTAATTGCCCTGTATTGCCGCCGAGGTTTCCGAATACGTAGCTACGTTAACCAATCACAGAGAGTCTCTGTTATTTGTTAACCTAGCTACGCCTTTATAAATACTCTCGAACTTGCGAGTCTTATGGAGAATATCGCGCGTATTTTTATTCTGCTTCGATCGAGGGACCTACCAGCGGCAAGTTTCTGATGGCCCAAAACTTGACTCTGTTGCCGCCTCAGGACGGAGGTTTCCTGCACGTGTTCAAGCTGATCCGGGAGGTGGCGTTATTTTCCGGACCCGCATCCGGTATTTACTTTGCGGCCGTCAGAAGGTGCCTAATCTGTCCACCTCAAGGAGCGATCGCTGTCAAGAGGAGTGGCGACGGTACACACAAGACTCGGAAGCCTGCCATGAGGCAGGGATGCCGTTCACCGGGACTACAGAAACCTTTCTGCTGGCGAAAATACTTGCGGAAATGATAATATTATGACTGCTTCTGGCAGTCTTTGACTCAACGACAAGGGAGGCAGAACTTGGATGCGGTTTTTTTTTTTTTTTGCTTTGTCGAGAAAAAGGCGTGAAGGGGGCTATGTACTGGAAATGAGCTGCCAGGCGCCAGTGCGCGATTTTCGCTTTTGACCTTGCGCCACCAGTCTTCGCTTATGGCGGAAATTTTTACATACGCCACTGTTTTCTCAGGTCGCTTAGAGGTATTTATAAGCTAGCAGTCGCTTGCACATTGAAGCATTCTCTCCCCCAGCACCCCAACCTGATTATTCTCAATTCCGAGCTATGTCCCTAGCCACGCACCAAGATCAACCACCTGCAAGTAGAGGTCAATATAGGCTCCCTATCGAAGAGCTCGGGGATGAAAAGAAACTCAAGACGCAAATCCTCTCGATGAACACCGGATTCGACGTCAAATATCTGGTCACTGAAGCGGTCCCAGTACCAGGGTTAGGATATATTGTGCTCGGGACAAAGAAGGTAACTAAACGTTGAAAGACGGCGCTATCGTCTCTGATAACTTTTGTCTCAGGTTTGGGAGTGCGCCGATCGGGTTCATGTGTACAGGTAGGCAAGGTTTCCGCATCGAGGGATGCAATCGCCACCGACAGTTTCAACAGAGAGGCACTCGCAGGATACAGACAAGAGCTAGCGAATATTTGTTACCTCTTGGTGGACAACCAGATGACGATCGAAACCAACGATACGTTTATGTCAGAACTTCACAGGTATGTGTTCGGTTAAGTGCTGGACAGAGATTCCAGAACTCAGGCCGAGCATACTAGGATTTCCATAATGATGGAACAAGACATAGAGAATTTCTCCAAGTTGGGATTTCTGGAAAGTGTAAGCCAAAGCAGAAACATAACGAGGGGCGCCTGCTTCTGACCGCGTTTCCCATAGTGGTTAAGACGCCATCAAATAAGCAAGAGGCTAGGAGAATACAGGAAGGTTCTTGACCAATTTTACGGGCAAATGGCTGTAATGAGTCTATTTATCCCATTTTTTTTGTTCTGACGGCTTTTTCGTTTAGGCAGCGGTTAGGCGGGATCCAGTGTCGGGGCTACGAGAGGCAGAAATATTCGAACCTCTTCAGCACATGCAACACCTAACCACATTGTTTACGTAGGATCTCCGCACTGCTACATCATCAAGTGAAATCTATGCTATAGAAGAGCAAATCTATAACATTAGAATGGACCCGACGATAGATATCTCAAGCCTTCCAGCGGATCTCAGCATAGAGGTCAAGTGCACCAACGAGAGGCCAATATCTAAAGTTCGGTACGTAGTCAGGCAAGGAAAGTGGCTCAGCAGAGACGTGGTGGCCTTGAAGTTCCCCAAAGAATTTGGAGCTTTGCGGTGTAGCTTCGGCTGTGGCGGAACCCCGGAGACGTGCTTGGAGCAGCAACGTCACTACCCAGCAGCACAAGCAAGGGAGGTGAGAACTGATTCATGAGATTGTGGAGAAGTTAGTGTGATATATTCTGGGTCTAGAGGTTTCGCCGACAAGTGGACATCTGGCGAACATTAAAGCATCCAAATGTCCTCAAGTTTCATGGGTGGTGTAAATTGGATGGAAATGTGTAAGGGGATTGCGGTTTTATGGTGACTTTTTGCTCCTGCTGACTTTCATAATAGATACCTGGTTACTCCGTGGCTCCAAGCCGGCAACGTCAAACACTTTTGCCGAGCTCATAATCTTTCAAATGTTCAAACATTAGCTTTGGTAATGATTTAATGCTCCCCTCACGCTTCTCATCAAAGCTAACACGATTTGGTTGAGATTCGAGATATTGTTCTCGGTCTTCGATACATTCACAGTAAAGATGTCGTCCATGCCGCACTCTCCACTAAGAGCGTTCTCATACAACCCGATGGAACCGCCGTTATCGGAGATTTCTCAAGAGCGAAGATCGTTCCTCCCGAAAACGTATCTTCGCACATCGCGGACATGAGTGACAAGGTCACATTCATGCGTTACCAAGCTCCAGAGGAACTGCACAAACCCCAACCAATGTCCCCGGAAGGCGATATTTTTGCCTGGTCGATGGCCTCCCTTGAGATCATCTCAAGAGGTCAGTCCTAAACACCCTCTGTTCCCACATATCCTCCCCATGACACCCCTGCAACTCCATTTAGTGGAACCATACCCTAGACAGGGAACACCATCCCTCATCTATGAGCGTACTATGATCGATAAGGCTCCCCCAACTCGCGAAGAGCATCCTAGTCCCTTGTGGGAGAAGTGCTCGGGCCTCTGGGAGCTAATTCGTTCGTGTCAGAATTGGGACCGGCTGCAGAGACCAAACCTGGATTATATCATCAGCAAACTCGGCGAATACGTAGAAAAAGAGGAGATCAGCTCCTAGGTTATTAGGCCCATGTCTGTACTTTGCTCATGATGGTGGTCGCCGAACCTGCGCTACAGGATCCGACCCAGTCACTTACTAGACGGGCAGTATGAAAGTTTTGAACGTGCCCTCTTTGGGCCCGAAGGAGAGTCCTGCACAAGCCGCGTTATTGGGTGGAGGCTCCTGGTGGACAATGTACTCTGTCTGCACCAAGAAGGGATCTCATCACTTCCGAGTCAAGGCTCAGTCCGGAATATAACGCATTGTCTCGTGACACAAAGCAGGACCCGCCTATCTTGTATTAAACTGTTCGAGAAAGTCGCTTCTACGGGATGTTTTATGTTGGTTCATATGCTCAAAGGTACTCTAACCAGGGCAATCGAACCATTGGCTTGCATGTGGAGGCGGTGGCAACACGGGTTCCAAAGTGAGATTCGATCGCATACCTGGCATCCTTCAAGATAAGACGATAACCCTTCACCGCTTGACCCAAACCGCATATAAGTTCGGAAGGAAACTCGATCAAGGCAAGGGGACAAAATATTAAAATTCAAACCACCATACAATCAACTGCAACCGAAGCGCTCATGGGTGAGAACGGTTTCTCTGCTGGGCTGCCGTTCTTCCCCCTACCACAACCTTTGCGAGTTCGGTTCTAACTTATGAAACAGATTCTGAGCCGCAGAAATTTCGGGGCAAGGATGCAACTGAGTGCGAAGCCTTTATTGCCGCCATCGTGAGGCATGCCTTCAGTCAAGGAAAACAGCGAGACGACCAGTGGATGGCCGATTTTGCGGCAACCTGCCTAGAAAATGGCGCCCTGAGATGGTGGAGTGTACTTGACGAAGAGACTCAAGGGAGCTGGAAATTACTTCGACGCGCGATGTTTTTGAAATACCGTCCATTGTTCTATGGAGGAAGCGGAGAGGAGGCCGAGATTTTCATCCGTACAGTCCGTGACAAAGCTATGGACGAAGGAAAGCAAAGGGATAACGAGTGGATGATCATTTACGCATCATCTTGTCTGGCTGGCGAGGCATTAAGATGGTATGCGGCTCTCGACTCTGATACGCAAGACAACTGGAAGAAGTTCCAGCAAGCGGTTCTTGTTCAATACCCACGAGACACCCCAGGTGGTGCATTTCCAAAGTGAGAATCCTGAATACGAAGATAGAATACTGCTCACCTCGTATTATAACCAATTAGCACTATCCCGAGCCCTGCGGCGGCGTCAGCTCCGAAGGTCAACCGTCGTGGTCGGATCCGGGTTTCGAACAGCAGTAGCACCACACCACTTTACCTATCGAAATATTTGTCAAGTAGTGGGAGAGTCTGCTCCACTTCCTCTCTCGCGGATGCGTTGGAATTGGAGTGGAATCCTGGCACTGGGAACCAGCACATGTTGTCCATTCCTAATGTAGGCTTTGATCCACTGTTTATCGTATTAGCGTTATTCACTGTGCGTCGCAGTCGCAGTTTCCAGGATACGATGTCCTGGGACTCAAGTGGCGTAGTAAGGTCCCAAGAGGGAACGGGGAGTGCGTCCTTCCGTTATTCTGCGGTATCACCCAATGGCTTACTGTTCACGTCTTCCCGTTGACAGCCGGTCCAATGCTCTTCTTCTTTGCGCCGTCGACTCCAAGACAAACTCGACATCCGTGTCCTCCTGCTTAGGAGATCTTGTAATTAACGCTTGGAAAGGTTCTCCTCAAGGAACGAGCGGGGCGTTGGCAGTCTCTGTCGTGGATGGTGAAGGTGCGCTACATATTAATGTCGTTGTACGTTGTTGATTGACGGTGAACCCGTTCGAAGAGGAACTAGTTGGACGGTTGTACTTTGCCTATAACAATGTCTGGTTCGGATATAAAAGTTATGAACTAAGCAAAAGCTATGATGCAGTGAGTGCCTAGTCCTTGCACCGTAGGGTGAAGTAACGTGACACGAAAGGGTCTCTAGGAGATGTTGTTTGAGCCGATTTAGTATCCTTCCTTGACAGAGGTTGATGTTCAGGTGAGAAAGAGACCACGCTATGGAGCCCGTTCGTACTTCCAATGTATTTGTACCGCGAAATTGTTTAAGAAGGACACAGTTTTCGGTATTTGTCTCCAATCCAAGGTTGAGATAACGGGAAAGTATAATGCGCAAAAAATTCCTGCCAAAGTTGTTGGAAGGTCTAAGAAGGTTTGCAACTTGTGGCCAAGGGGTAGACCACCAAGGGTCGTTTCCATCCCAGTCGGTGCGGGAAAACCAACGAACGGCCGCATTCCCAAGTAACGCGCGGCCGTCACTGTCAATTAATCGACGAGAGGTGAGGCGCGCTTGCGTTCCCAATATAGCAGTACTGCTCGGTGGCCTGCGATGAGGTTGTACCTCTGCAAGCCAAGTGATATATGCGCCTCTTGCGATCAGGGAAAATCCTATATAAGCCGCGCTATTTGGATAAGACCAGCTGGTTGATGATGTACTTTTTCTGACGCTAACAGGAATCTTATCATTATGACTTGGCGGCTTCAGGCCGGCCGGAATGGACGCAGGGTTGGTCATCGTAAGCCGTTTCATGGAGCTAGCACGAGAAGAGTTGGGAACCGACCTTCGTCGCAGTAGAGCAGTATCAGGCTGTGCCGTTGAGTCCCCAAACGATAGTCCAGCCTGAAAAACCTATGTCGGCGCGTGCCAACACCGAGAATCGTATCGCGGGAGCTAACCACCTTCTCCTTCCGCCTCAACCCGAGACCATGTCCAGTCAAAGCAAAGAAATCCTCCTCGTTTGAGGAAGCTTTTAACACGATGATATTGCGCAACCCGTACGCTCAAAAACTAGACCAGGAGCCGAGCTGAAGTCGCTGGCCTGGAGTCGAGAGGACGCGAGCGATATCGAGATTATTGTGAATAGACCTGGAGAGTCCGAACCGGTGCGATCAATACACTGGCCTGCGTGCGACGCACGTCAGGCATCCCTCCATACTTACGGCTGCTCAGACAGCAGAGAAAATACGGCACCCCCTTCGAAACGGCGTTTTCCGTTTACGTGATCCCCGAAAATTCATGTTTTTCGCCCGGAAACGGGAAAACAGAGCTGGCTTATGATCAAGGGCACGAAACTCGATCCTAGTACTTAGTCACATTTTTTAACAAGTGAATTAGCCAAAAGGCTACGGGCCTTGTGAGATCGACTCTGGCAACCAACATCGCTGCGGACTCGGACACGGTCCCGATTTGGGTGGCTTAACTCCGGTTCCCAAAACGACCGCAAGTCGTAGGCATGCCCCTCTCGCCCCACCTGTTTTACTCTCTTGATCCCAGTGTCAACTTGCTCAAAATCTGTGGAGGGTCTCTCTCGTGCCGTTCTGCCGACGGGATACCCTGAGTTGCCAATAGCTCGGTTTGGTGGGACTCAAGGAATAGACTTTTTTTTGGTCGGGGTTTTTTGAGCCGGAAAAAGAGCTCGCTGTGATCTGACGTTAAATATTTTTGACTCTGATGACTAAACGAAATGGAAAAAGGACCAATACTGTAGGCTTTGTATGCTCTGTTCGCGATAACAAGCGCTATTGTACGCTGGTCGTGGGCGCTTTGGCCCAAGCTCCCTAACTCCGGGACATTTCGAGATTTTGGTGATTCGGCTTCGGGCCTTCTACCAAGATTCCAATTACCGGCGGAGGTCTTTTTTTACTTTTCTTGGTCAAACCCTGAAGCCACTTTCGCCGAGGATTATGGAAGGGTCGCGCGCCAAATTCCCGTCAATGTCGGATCCGACCGCTCAAAGAAGGTTGGGAAGGACCCTTTTATGCACTCAAGCCTACAGAAATGAATTCAATAGTGGACGACTTCCCGTAGGATTTCCGGGACACTTGACACTCCGGTACTTGGGTGCCTGAAGGGTTTATTAAGTGTGGCTTAGGAAGTGTTGCGAAGTGTCAAACCGTAGAACAACAAGTTGTCAGACTTCGATTATGAATTCTACCAAAAACGTCCCTGAAACCTCCGTGATTGACCGACGTAACCGACATGGACGACCTCGTAGCCCTCTGCTCCCTCACGCGTATGAACAAGACCTCCGACAGCAAACAGCTGCCGGTTTTGTCGTCATCGCCGCTGTCCAAGCTGTCCAAGAACGTATCGCCCACGCAAATCTCCGCCCCACGGTTGTCGGCAACGTCAGTTCTTTCTGAGGGAAGTGGCCCCTAGGCGCCATCGAGTACACTGGTTGTTTCATCTCTCACTGCAATCAGGTAGATAGAGTGTAGCGGGCGATAGTTGACGATGCGGGTGAAAAAAGGGGGAGGCGGTTGGATGTCGATGGCGGAGAGGCAAGGGTCTTAGGGAGTGTGGTGGAGTGCAGCGCACAAAAATCGAGTGTAAGGGGGGGGTGGGGGGTCTTACACTCGAAGCGAAGTGTAGAGGTGGGTCGTGAGAGTCGGAGCTTGAATTCATAGATTTTTCCTGAGTTTTCCTGAGACACACCACCCATATAAGGTAAAAATTAGTTTTTCCCTGATTTTTTCCTGAGTACCGGAGTGTCAAGTGTCCCAGAAATCCTACGGGAAGTCGTCCAGTGGAACCGCCTCGGAAGTCCCT